>VZTV01083987.1:0-16886 GCA_013400875.1 Anhinga rufa | reverse complement strand
GGGGCTAAACCACGACAAGGTGGTAAGCCCAACATCTAAACGGGCTTTGCACACACCTGCTTTATGATACCTATTATACAAGTTTTTTAAAAAACCCTAAGTAACAGTATATATCTTTTGTAAATGATTTTAAAAATGTCCCCCTCCTTAGAAGAGCTGTTGATGTGACAGGTGAAGATGGGCAGTTATGTTATGACTGCATTGCCATATCCTTTTAAAACAGTTCACAAATTCTTTGCATGCGGTTATCTTTATCACAGCCCTAACAGGCAACAATAAACCAGTACATACTAAATATTATCTAATAAACCTCTGTTTCAAGAGCTTTTCAAAGTAACCGACACAACTGAAGAGGAAGAGAGATAAGCATTATCCATACTTACAGGTGGGAATCCTGAAAGGTTTATGGTCTGGAAAGCAAAGACCATTGTAAAACTTGCATTAAATACCTTATGACCTTAAAGTGACAGTTTTCCCCCACCACTTACTTCTCCAACTCTAGCTGGGTCTTGAGCTTCTTCTTTGCTCCCATGGTGAGGGATTCAAACTTATTCAGATCTTCCTCAGTAAGACTCAGAAACTTGTAAAGAAAAAAAAAGTGTGCTTAGTTTTACAACCTGAAATATTCTTATTTACATTTTTAGTAAAGATCAATTCTGAAAGGCAACTTTAAAGCCTTTTTTAACATATGTTAATTCAAGGAAACTCTCTACTCCAGTTTTAGATTCTAGAATCAGTGTAGAAGAAAAGTGTGGGGGCCTGGAATGAAAGAAAGAACATCTGTAGATTAAATTTAATTAGCTGTGTGCTTATATTAACTATGCATAATAAAGATGAAGTAATCCATGTACATATTAAAATAGAACTTTGTGCTATAAATGAGTGTAAGGATCTTGTTTCCTTAAAAAAAAGATCACTCTAGTTTTCCTAGTTGTGCCATTTAACACAGAAATCAATGGCAGTCATCTCATCAGTTTAATTGGAAACTCTACTCCAAAATTAAATTTTATAATAAAATATAGCCACAGAATATGAAAATAAACCAGATACATTTATAACATAATGTGATGAGAATTAAAGCCAAAGTATGCATAATAATACATGTTTTTTTAAAACCACACTAGAATATGCACAGTTTTGCTGCTTTGAAGAAAAGAACACCGTTTCCCCTCACATAACAAAGAAAATAAAATCAGACTACTCTGGTAACAGATTATAATTAAATACACAGAACGTACTACAACCAGCACAAAGCCATCCTCATTTAGACCTGGCTCAACCTAAGCACTTAGTCCACTGGAGGGCGTTCAAGGCTAAAAGACAGTAAGAGGACATGAATTTTACAGATGGAGCTGAGTAAATGCTATAGAAGTATTGTATTTAGATAAAATCCAGCACACATCAGTATCATTCATGACTCTTGCTATGCAAATACATAAGCAATTATTTTTCTGCAGTAATTTTTTGCGGAAAACAAAAACCTCACGTTCACTTGCAGGTATGTGTGCACATGAATGTTTATGTCAGACGTCTCTGTGACTATTTTTTTAAAAATAAGGATAACCAAGTATTTTGGGAGAAAAATCAATCAAGAAGCAGAAATAACAAAAAAGAAATCAACAAATTTTAGTTATCTACTGCACATCAAAGCGATCAACAGGGAGCCAGAGCAGAGCCCAGACGACAGCATTCAAGCATTCGGCAAAGAATGCTGAAACAGGCAGCAGCTGTTGAACAGCCCAGGCCCCGGACGCAACACAGATCAAGACCAGAAAGAAGGTTTTCATCAAAATATTATTGCTTCAAGAGAGCACAAACTTTCGCAGCATTTGCCAGTAACTTCTGCAATTCTCATGCAGATGTTTGCAGCCTCTCTCTCCGCACTAGAGAATACAACGATAATTTAAAAGCTGGCTCCCTTCTCTTAATCCACTGCCCTACCTTCTCCATTGTAAGCTGTTTGAAGACAGGATAGTATTTGTGCAACCGCAGTTTCCTGAGCCAGTCTAAGATCCCGTTTTGCTCCTGTGTCTGAGGGGTCTGTGGACTGGAAGACATTAACATGGGTGAAGAAGAGGTGTCCATCTGGGTGCGATAGGCCAGCGATGAGCCAGTGCCTCCTGCATGGGAACAGTGGGGTAGTGCAACGGGAGCAGCAGCCGAGTGCTGAACATGATTCTGAGAAGACTGAATGCCAGCCACTCCACATATAGGTCTGCAAAAGAGCAACATAATTCGATTTAGCACATTGAGAATCTGTCACCCAGAGCTCAGCTACTATGGCCATACCAATCTACCACTCCCAGGATTTCTGGTGAAACCTGCGCTGTTTCATCCAAGTTAGAGATTTGTACCTATGCTGTTCAACAGCGCAATACAGACAGCGCCATTTATGGCAAATAGTAAGCCTTACCTTCAGCTTAAGCAGAGGTTTCCTTCTATAATCACAGATAATGTATGTTCTACTACCTCTCTGTGATTTAAAAAAAAGGTTTAGAAAGAGTGGCCACGGTTCAGCTTTGCATTATTAAAAAAGAAGCCCAAATTAATCCTGTGGAAATTTTTTTTTACATGTTCAAGTGGCAAAATAACCCACAATAGGGGCTCCTTGGAGGGTTTTGTTGGAGAAAATGAGAATTGCCTCTTCAGAGAATGAGTTCCGAGTTTGTTAAATCCTAACAAAAGGCAAGGGAGTTTCCTTCTTTTCCCCAAGGCTGACTTCTACCTCCCTTGGAAGAGATTTCCTTCCTCCCTCTGAAATGAAAACCCCTGCTGTAGAAGGAAACATTCAAATATGCCATAGAGAGAAAAAGCCCTTTCAGAGACGCTCTAGTCTCCCTTTGCCCTCGAAGACTTATACTAGGGAGACCAGATCTGTGCCTACAATTCAGATGAATACCTTTAAGTATGTGATTGAGACCATTATGACTTGCACAGTAAGCAGCGGATCACAAAGAAATCATCCATCACCACGGCTCAACATTGAAGTGTTTAAGCTGTAACTACCAATAGGCATCAACATTTCAAGAAACACTGCTTAGAATGGGTGTTCCTAGGTTTTAGTGTCAGCGGGAACGCCGCAATTGTCTGATCTCACCTCCCATGTAATGCTGGTCAAAAGGTTTCCCTGAATTCTTGCCTGAACACACACACATTTCTTAGGACCAGAGAGCCACTGCTGGTTTCACAGCCTCCAACAACGAGAGATTCTGTCACAATGCTAGAAAGTTTGGTCCAATGGTAATTACATTTTATATGCTTTAATTGTGAAGCCAAAGTAGAATTCTATCTTCCATTTCCAGTGATTATATCATGTTATATTTTGATTTGCAAATTGCCTGGTACCTAAGTTTTGCTATCTTTGCGATCAACTCACTGCAAAACTTCTCTTCAAGCAATTACCCACACTGAGCTCTTGCAATTGTTATTATAAGGCGCGTGTTCTTAAGGCATTTAAAGAATTAACAAATGACCACACTAGCAACGCTAGTGCCTTACACCAGTATTCTCACCATTCATCTGTTTTGGGCAGACCACACGCCAAGGCTAGAATTTGTTAAAAGTCTTCTACAGATGAATATGAAAGTGTAGAATCAAATAAATCCCCAAGGGGAGACAGAAAATTACCTGCGTAATGGGGTTTTACGACTAACCAGAACAAATGTAAACAAGAGAAACATTTCACCTTCCAGATGTTCCCAGCGTAGTTCCTACTTTATAAAGGGAGGGGTTGCCAGGATCTAAAAACAGGGACAGAAGTTACATCAGTTTAGGAAACGTACATCAGTACTAAAAATTCATTCTTAAACTTTATTTAAACTTACTTGAACTCTGAAGTTGCTGTGAAGGAGATGAAGTGCTGAAGAACTTTCTAACGTGGTCATTTTTCACCACATGGGAAGGTAATGGTGCCAAATACCTGCATGTTCAAAAGCAAACAACCCCCCCCCGTTCTGTTATATCTGATTTGCAGCTGCCTATGCATTTGAAATTGCATTTGAAATGTTGAAGCTAAAACATAAAAGACCTTTCAAATGAATAACACCACACAAATCTAATTCAAAGTAGACTTGAAACATATGGATATTCTTATCCTTAATACTACTTAAACACCTTACTGTTGTGTTGCTTTCACCGTTTAGTGTTTCAGTAAAGAAGCTTAATTTAGGAACACTGAACACTTGTAAAGCAGATAATGTTCAAATATAAACTTAAAAATTTCCTTTCAAATTCATGAACCCGACGACCATAAAATATAGCTATAGCTGTTATTTAATTTTCTCCTCTTCGAGATAAACAGCAGATGCAGAGTCTGGCAGTGTAGGGAAAAAGGCTGTAAAACTTATGTCACATTTTCCCTGGGATTGCTGTGCCTCTTTGCGGGGAAAAGAATGGCAATCTCCTAAAACTTTGCAACGTATGAAGTATGTTCTATCAACATGACTGACTTCCTGTTGTGCAAACTTGCCTGCCTTTTGCCAAATCTTCTATAGCTTTGAAAAGGTATAAAACGTTGTTAAAGAAAGAGCATTTTGACCATATCTTTGTACTTGTAATTTTTTCTTAAAAATCTTTGAGTAGAAAATAATCCAACTCCACACACACTCCAATGTGCTTTCCACCTTGAAAAAAATCAGTTAATTTCTGAATTTTTCAAACATGTAGCACTTAAAACAGCTTCTTTCTCTGCTCCAAAGATACAATTGTTGCTGTGTAAATGCAGATTGCTGTTCTATTAACCCAGATTTGTAGAGACTGTTGCTAGCTGAACAGCGACAGCAGCAACATGCGTTTGCTCTTACCCTACCTAATTCTCATCAATCGGCTGTGATCCTCAAAGCACAGAAGGGACCGTTTGAAATGTTAACACTGTTTGCTGTGAAAAATAATTGAGGCGTGCACCTGCTGACTCAGACTATGGAAAAACAATATCCACTGTGGCTCTGCCAACTGTGGACAAAAGTCTGTCTTGACTTAGGGAAAAAGAGATGTTTAGCAGAAGGTCTAATAAAAGTTAATTACTATTTTAAATTGTCACTTAATACTTTGCATAGATAAAGGCAGTAGCAGCTGAAAATACTTCCAGTCCCTCCAATTTCCCTAGCAAAACTATTTCAGTATTTAGGAAGAGAGAATTGATGTGACCTGCCACAGATGATGATTTTTAAAATGGTGGTTTAGATTAGATAATGGCCAGGTGATTGTGATAGTGTCAGCAGGTACTATCGAAGGCTTCAAAAATTTCTTAGCTGTTAACGGCTTCCAAAAATTTAATGGCTATAATATATACATACATACCCACCTTTTTAAAATTAACACCACAACCACCTAAAAACATCTGAGACAATAAGAAACTGAAAGGGCAGGGTGGGAGAAAAAATCCCCACAACCCACCCCTCAATACAGAAGGATGACTATTCAGGCAACTGTTTTTCTCCTGCGTTTTGGGAGGTTTTTTAAAAAGCAGTTTTGGCTATCTTTTGAGCCCAAACCAAGCTTCTGCAAAGCCAATGATCCTCTATTTGTTTTTAACAATGAATGAGGAAATGTCATTTATCCAGGAAGCTTAATACAGAATATTATTACCATATGTATTTCTGAAGCAAAAATTCCTGAAAAATTCTTATGTGCTGGAATTAGTAGAACATCATGAAATAAAGCTTAGGATCAGGCTCGCTCTTGAAAGGAATTTAGAAGATGGACATAAGATTTCTTTGCCTGTTTCTTTCTTCCACTTCGTGAAAAAAGCCAAGCGTCAAGATAAAAAAACCATAACAAAACCCCCCAGCATACCTAAGGTCCGATTCCAGGTCCATGTGGTTCCGTTCTAGGTAAAATGAATCTGGACCAGCTAGGCAAGGAATGAATTTCTCCAAGTTTTCTTCTGGATACAGCTGAGATAGCTAAAGGGGGATATTACAAAGAGTAAGTGAAATGAAGACTTGTTACTCATATGAGATTCAAGGCACAGCAATTTGTAAGTCAAATATTTTATGAAATTCCATCCATCTGTATTATCTCAGTACACTTTGAAAAGTATCACTGAACAAAATTACATACAGGGACAAAACATCTCTCCGTTTTCAAAGTATTTTTCATATCACCTTTACCTTTGAAATAAATTCAGTCACTTCAGTGGAAGATTTGGTTACCGACGTCACTGAAGAATCAGACCACAGGACCTTAAGAAGTAAAAAGCATTCAGTTTACTAACTAATAGTCAGGGATTTCAGTTTGGTTCCAAAAAGATCAATAATAGGTATCAAATGTCCCCCCACAGCCTGCAAGGAAGTTTTAAAGGTGTGACATCAATGATGAAAAACTTTTTTTGTGCACAACTATTACTCAATCCTCCCTCGCTGCCCGATCCTTGCTGTTATTATACTTAACTATTTTGAATGCTTAAAAAAGCACTTCATAGTTGACACAGCCATTGCACGCTGCAGACATCCAATATTAAGGAACAGACTACTAAGTAATGGAAATTTTTTTTCTTATTATTGTTAAAGGAAATGGCTGGTTTGTAGACTCTGATGTACAATACGAACAACTCGCCACAGCACAACAGTGCCTATTTATGATTAATCAACTCCATATGCCACGCAAAGTTGAAGACGGCAGCAAATCACCCCACTGCAAAAAATAAAAAAGGGCAAACCCTTAGAAATGAAACCTGCAGTTATTGCTCTAGCTATGCTCTTTAGACACCATCTTGTATATGCCCTAGAAAAAGGAAATAGTTCAGTATCTCGTCCCATACGCTTTCTGCATTAAGTCATTACATTCTTAGATACAGAGGCATTTATTGGTTGGTGGATGATCAGTTTAACTGAGCCAAGAGTCAGGATTTCTCGGCACGAAGGATATCAGCGTGAGACCGGCCAATGACAAGTCCCTTCAGACTTAAGGTATCTATGAAAGCGTTTGGAAGGCATACGGATCTCCAGCAGTCCTATAGGGGAAGAAGCTGGGTTTATGTGTTTAAGCATCAGGAGGCCATCTTCTCACATGACACTAGTTTCAATGACAACTGAAAACATACACAAAGTTTTTCCAGCCATCAGAATGCTGCCAAAAAGACTGGTGAGAGGAGAGCATTTCAAAATATATTACATAATGGAGGAATTTCCTCTCTGCAGAGCGGTTACACAAAAAGTAAAGGGAAAAAAAAAAAGAAAACTTAAGCAGTTTCTGGTTTTACAAATCCTGTGGGGGGTTTTGTTTTGTTTTTTTTTAAGTTTGTGATAAATTAATGCTACTTTAAATTCACGAGATATTTCAGAAGATACAGGACAAATTTCTCCTTCTGTCTAGTTTTGTAATAACCCGACATTTGTTACAGCTTATGTTTTGCTAACTTGTTATAATTTTCAATACTTATAAAACAATAATGTGAACTGTAAATGCAGGAACAATAGCATTGCCAAGCAATGCTGAAAACACTAAACTGCTCTATCTATTGACATTCTATTCCCAAGCTACTAAACAAAACATTTAATAGTTGGGTTTCTAACCCAGCAAACAGCTATTTATTAGCTCAGCTAAACCATGTACTGTTCTTTCAGTTACAAGCTGTCAAGTGAAATACTGGTAAAAGTAATTCCTGGTATTTATAGAAAAATTCATAATAGAAAAAGATGTTCCACAAGATACTAATATGTAACTGGAGTCCAGACAACTGCATGCTTCATGAAGATTTTTAAAACCCCTTGAAAAAAATCCTAATATTGAAAACATTTGGAACAATCATGGGATTTAGAAAATTCAGAACATTATCCATGAATCAAGTCATGCAGAGGTTAATGCTGTCAACGTCACAAGAAGATGCTGAACTAATGCTCTATCTTGGGTGGCAGTTTTAAAGAAAACCTTTTTTTAAAAAAAAAAGTTGTAGATAATTGAAATTCTACTGTCCATTTTCTTTCAGGTTCTCCTTTTCTCACCAATGGCTTGGCTCTGTTGCCTCATTAAGCAAACCAAAGACATTTTCTGGGCTTTGCATTCTGAATTTTGGAATACATCGTTCCAACTAGATGGGAGAAAAGCAGTTTGTCATTGCTTCTTGCCAGCATCCAGAATCCAGTCTCTGCTATTAACACAAGGTTTCACAGAATGAAGTCATCCCTCCACACAAATTGCGAGCAATGACCGAACCTCCAAAAGCTGTGTAAAAACGGACGGGAGGAAGCCACTTCTCCTAGCAGCTTGTGGCTAACCACTCTCATTCCAAAGAAACTATTCTCACTTCCACTTTGAATTAGTCTGGCTTCAATTTTCAGACAACGGTTCCTGTCATGCCTTTTTCTCCTAGATTAATGTCCCTTTTACCATAAAATATTTTCTTCCCTTTGAAAACGCTTTTAAATGATACTCAAAGTCATCTTTCAGTCAGGTTCTTTAACTCTCTCATTACATGACACTCTCCTCAAGCCTTGAATCATTTCCATAACTATTTTCTGTATTCAACAGCCCTTTGAAAACCAGTAACACCTGAACTGTATGCCAGTCTCACACTCCCCTCAATACTGAACACGAAGATAAATGACCATCCTACCCCTTTTCCCATATGTGCACTGACCCAGGAGACTATATTCTCTTTGTCCTGGTGAAGACTTCAATTCTTTCTAGCTTCTGCATTCCAGCACATAAATACCGATTCTGTAAGCATGACATGATATTTTTCCCCTAAACATATACTTTGCCACAACCTGCTGCATTAGAGTGAATATTTTTATTTTGCCTGAGTCCCACTCTGCCTCGTCCCCAAATGGTCATCAACAGCAATTTATGGCTACTTCCAAATAATTGATTATAGAATATGACTAGTATCTATCCCCAAGGAGCTCCACTAGGCCAATTTCTAGGATCTAAAAATAAGGTTTGAAAATGTAACTCCTCCTTAAGTATTATCCTCCCTTCTTTCATAGTAAAAAAAAAAAACGATCACAAAAACTTACCTCAAAGGAATATTCAACATTTCTTTCATTCTTCTTGTGTACCAGTCCCTTTAACTCCACTTTTTCAACACTCACTATAAAAAAACAAAGAGATAAGAAGAATGAGGAGGATATTCTTAAACGCATGCAAAAGGGCTGACTCTGGTAGCATCCGACGACTTGCGGCGGTGCTACAGGTGCACAGCTCAGGCTTGCCTCAGTCGGCAGACAGGAAGGTTGATACCGCTGCGCCGCGATGCTTTCAATTCTAGCCTTAGCAAGGCTTCGTTTCAACCAGTACCCAAACAATACATTAAATGCAAAGTCTTTATTTCCTCATGGCCTTATCATACCACTAATTGGTGTAATAACAGACTGCTACACAAACGCGCATGGATTTATCTTACTAACAACAAGTAGCAAATACCATCCCTCTGAGGGAGGGAAGACTGGCGCACAGAGAAATGAAGACAGGCAAGTCTCCATGTTTTCAGGGGCTGGTTTTGCAAGGAGTTTAGTGTGTTTTTATTGCAGTGTTGACATCGCGACTCCTCCTTGACTGCAGTTTCATGGAAAATTTCAGCCTCAATTACTGCAATTGGAGTAAGTTGTAAGTAAAAATAGGATCTTACTGTGGAAAGGGTTGAATCACAGTACAGGTCACTGCTTCCATCTCCACATATGATATGCAGCCTTTGAAGATACGATCTTAGGCATCACATATTTGATATGCTAAATACTTGGAGACTCTCATTTCCCAATACACACAGATCAGAAATTCCACCATGCTGAACTTTATGAAGATTATTTTACTGACTTCCTATTTCTCCTGCAAATTTCTCCTGCCTTTTAACTGCACGCATGGGGATACACGCGCAGAATTTTTCTCATAAAAAGCCAATTTACATTAGCTT
This sequence comes from Anhinga rufa, assembly GCA_013400875.1. NCBI lineage: Eukaryota > Metazoa > Chordata > Aves > Suliformes > Anhingidae > Anhinga > Anhinga rufa. The sequence continues at coordinate 7,036 of VZTV01083987.1, read as the reverse complement.
AAAAATTCAAAAGCAATTATACTAAAAGTCACTAGAATTTTACCTCCAAGCGACAGGTGTGTGAAGGGATGCATGCTGTGTATATTGTGTTTCACTTAACGGTCCTAATGAGCAAAACCCAGAGCCCTACCATTCTGTTTCTGAAGAATCACTATTTACAAGGTGTTTACTTGTTTTCAAGACTATTTATACACCATATTACCTGTAAGACTCAAACATATATTTATCACATACCTTCTTCATAACATAACTGCATGGCAAAAGAGTTGCAATGCAAAAGTCACAGCAACAACATTCCAACAGGCAACCTGTTTGATCAGCCTCACGTCTCGCTGTTCCCCACAGTGGGACTTCAGCCAAAGCCACCCTATTGCCAGTCTGGAGCTTGATTTGCCTTGACCTGAAAACAATCATGACCTGAAGTCTTTACTGTGGTGATTTAACCATTTTTGTTGCGTCGTGTTCATTGAAAAATGTTACAACCTAGGTCTTGGCTGCTTTAAAGACTTCCTCTTTGAGTCTTACTTATTTGCAGTCAACATTTTTAGAACTGGCAAGTTTTAAATAGATCTACAGATATTTATGCCTATCTTTAAAATACAGAATTAACATTCCTCTTACGATCATCTCAATTATTCCTTCTCCCTATCATTCCTAATTACAATAACATAAATCCCTGAGCTTATGAATAATGTCAATTCATCACTTACTGCTTTCTCCTGCATATTATTCTTTTTGTAGAGACTTGCTCCTCTTAAAGTTTTCAGTGGATTCCTCTCATGCTTCTGAAATGATTTTACAGTACTACCGTGCTATTATATTGCATGCTGAGCACCACAGGAATAAATCTTGTGTGCCAGATAATTGATGAGCTATCTAGACAGTATGTAGTAACACGAAGATTTAAACATGCACATGGTTCAGAGGTTTTCTTGCCATTTTAAGAAATATCTACCTCAGTATGCTTATTTAAGAGAATTCAGGGCACCCTTAATTTTGATCACAGTTAAAATACACTGAATATCGATCGGAATTATATGTAGTTCAGAATTATAATTAGAAAGAACTTGTAAAGTAGATATTGAGAGGGGGTGTCATCATACTGTTGGTGAAACAGCTGAAGGATGAGCAAATAACTTGTAGAAAGCCTCATGTCAACTGCTGCAACATCTGGTTTTGGAGTAGGACAAAGAAAGCCAGAAAGACATAGCAAGTGTTACTTAACATTCGTCATTCATAGCAAGTCCAGTGTCACTTTACCAAAACTGTTCTTGTCATTGGCATTTCTACAGTATTCAAATACCGCCCCTTCTATTCATTATTCCTACACAGTAATTCAAGCAAAATAGGATTACCTACCAATATAAAATAAAGCTATTTCTGTTTTACTATGTGGGTTAATAACAAACTTTAAATCACCTTGTAGATTTTGTTGTGCTGACAGTTACATGACCTTTTCATGCTAAAGTTCTGGTCTGAACTTGTCCAGTTAATGTAATCTGCTGCAGTGAATTTATCCTTTGGAAAATAACTGCAATTAGCCAAGTGAACCATTAGGTAGATATTTCTGCAGTGACTGCAGTGATCCTGAACTGAATCTTAAGATTAGGTCTGTTCTAGAGCATAAAATATAGTTCATCGTGCAGCAGCAATATGCTTCTAGGGACAACTGACTGGAAAATTTATCATGTTATACGAAGTGCTCCAGTAACTTCCTCCCAATACTGTGAAAAATACCATCCGTCTAAAAAATTCTAGAGTTCTTGTTTAATTTGTCAAGTTGTATGTTTTTGTTATGTGGCCTCTCACATACTCTTCGTATTACTTAACTTGTGGTTGATTTTATTAAAATAGCATTCCTAAACCTATCATGAAGCTTAACTCTATTCAGAGCAGTCAATCATACAAAATTCAGGAAGAAAAAGGTGCCATCTACCAGGCAGGAGTGAGCAGATATTAAATTTGCTGACTAACAAATTGTAAAGTTAAAAAAATTTATTTTTTTTACTGTATTTAGTCTCAAGCGCATGGGAAATTGCTCAGAGAGCTGGCTCTACCCAGTATCGCTATAAACAATTCCACAACCAGAAAAACCTTTGTACAGAATTAAGGACACATGATACTGTTGTCTTTTCAGGATGCTGAATTCAGCAAAACCTCAAGCTTCCCAACCCAGGGGATAAAAAGGAAAAAGTTACCGTTTCTAATTCAGAAGATAGCCAGAGCAAGTGTAATTGCACTACCTTAAATCTGAGCTTTAGGTCTGGAACTAATCAATGGGAACTCATCCACAAGCAGTCCAGCTCTGCTCTCCACGTTAGGCTTTGCTGTTGTGCATTGTGCATGGGACAGGAACCGAGCAGAGCAGCGTAGCAGGGTATCAGTCATGATAAAAGATCTGAGAGATGTACCTTTCCGTCTGCTCCTCTCTCCCAGCACTTCCCTGTAAAACGATCCAAGAAAAGTGCTTCTATGTGTACACGCACATGCCTCCCTCCCTGCCAGGCCCTCTAAGCCGCACTGGCAGAGGGGCACAGAAGACTCTTCATCATGGAGATTTATCCATCATTATCTGGGAAATTAAAGCAGGTAAGTGAAAGAGTGGGATGAGATCGCAACTGATGCATGAACGGGGTACAGAAATACAAAGGTTTGTGGAACTTCAGTGCTGTAGGAGAGGCTCCCACCGAGGCTGTGGCACCCACGTGTTACAAGAGTCTTGTGGCACCATTCAGAAAAGGGCAGAGTACTCGGACATCGCCACACAACCCTAAGCATGCATGCGTAGTTACTAGGTATCAGATTTTTAAATAGCTGAACCTTTGTCTTTTGCTGAACTCTACTTTGAAAGAGCAGCAGAAAGCACAAAAGAAATCTTCATTCACTTGCAGAGATTTTCTGTAATCGAATTTCCTATTACTTTATTTGCCACATTCTTAATGCAATTTTCAAACGTACATAGAATTGTATCAAGTATGGAAGCTTACGTTTGAAGTACTACAGCACACAGGCAGTCAGTTCCTCTAATAGGGGTGATTTCCAAGTCATCTTTTCTCCTTTTCAAATAGTGCTTCCCCCCTGCACTGTTCCAAAACATCCAGGTAAAAACAGAGCCAGTAAGTTTGAAGACATTTTATTCAGTTCTGCTTTCCTGTTCTAGCCTGGGATTTTTACCCATTTGGCTGCTATTAGTGCATTTGTCATCTGCTCAGTAAAGGTTTCTCTGAAGGCACAGACAACTCCTTCCCTCTCCTCACGACCAGTTATTAAACCCTCTGGCCTTCTTGATGCCAGCCATTGCCCAGCCTCTCCCTCTGAAAGAGCAGGATGCTGGACCTCCTCCTCCTAAAACATCAGCAGCTACATGAAGTGAAATACTGATTCAAACGCTTTAGGATTAACCACTCCTGGCAGGTCACGGTCAGGGTAAAACATGCAGTGGATGCGGGCAAGAGCAGTAAAGACAATTTTTGGAAGCCACCTTAGTATCCCACTGCAGGTTGTGGGTTTGTTTTTTTTAACTCCATTTTTTTTCAACTTCTGGATCAAGTCACTTTTAACCAGTAAAAGGACTAGATAGATCAATGTCTCAAGCCACATAGAATTTGTGTGTTCCTCCTGAAAAGGTAAAAACCCTCAAAATAGTAACAGGGATTGACTGAAGGCTAGCCCTTTCACGTAACATCCAATATTTCAGCACTAACACCAGTATTCTGAAGTTAAATCATACACCCAGTCCATCTTTCGCCAGTTGGACTGTGCGTATCAATATAATTTGTACCAGTATGTTTTACCTTTAAATTTCATGAATAGCTTTACACAGCACTTTTTTTTTTAAGCGTTTTCTTTACCAAAAGAAAACATACACGAGAATCTAGATGTGGGGTTTTTTTGTACAACACTAGATGAAAACTACAGACAGGACTGCAAGCCAGGAGCACATCACGAGAGCTGAGCAATTGGGTTAAAGTAAATGACATTGAAACTACCAGGAAGAATTTACCACCCAGGCTGAAAGCGTGATTTCTACTCCATAGCTAGCTAGTCATTTTCCTTTTTATTAAATCACTGCCTGTAGGTTCAGTTTATGTGGCCTGTAGCACAGAAATACTGTTCTCCAGCATTCAGGTGGTAAAATTTGAGTATCAGGAGACTGGGTTGAACCTGTGCAGCTCTTGCGACGCGGTACTTGACAAAAAAGCGCAGAAATACTACAAATTATTTTTAAGGAGGAAAAAAAAATCGCAAGTAAAATGCTTTAGTTTGTGCTATGATTATGTACGTGGCCTCCTGTATAAGTTGATGCTTCTGGATTTGAAGACTTATTAGTTTTCATTCATGAAGTCGTGCCTTCATGGAAATAAGCACTCAAGCACAAACACAGCAATTGAATGTTTGCAGAAAAGGACTACCTAACAAAAAGGAACTAATAGAATACTTTCCACATCCTTGTTTACACAGAAGTGGTAACCAAAAATGCAACACCAAAGACTTTCACATGCCATCTCCTCTTGCTTTTCTAAAAAAAAATACGTCAAAAGCAGCATTACTCAATTACTGTTGTCCATTAGACATCAGAAGGTAATCCCAAGTGACTCTGCACAAAACCCCACGGTCTCTCCACTCAACCAAACCCACCAGTATTTATATTCCCATACATACAGGCAAGTGAGGGAAAAAAAGGAAGANAAAAAGGAAGAAGTTTATTTGCTAGTTTCAAAGCGTATTTATGGCAACAAAGCACATGAAATCACAATGTTTGGTGGTTGGGTTTTTTTAAACAAAAAGATCAGCTGAATCGAAGCTGAGAAACTGCTTATAAAGTATCGGCGTCAGAGGGCTCTTTGCCTGTTTTTCAGAAAGCTTCCTGCTTCCAGGTTTCTGGTCTTTTTAAAGCTTTTTATCTAGGCTATAATGAAGAATTTAAAAACCCTGAGATACTCTTCTTAACAACAAATACATTGATCCTCTTCTGCTACAAACATACAAGACCAATTTTTCCTCATCGACTAAGTTTATTTTATATCCCTAGCCTCATACTCCTCAAAACTTAAATTTTTCATTAACTGCAATACTGGAGGCCTGAAGAAAATTTGCAGAGCCAAATATTAGTTTTTCAAAGCACATACAGAAATGGTTGGCCAGAGTCTACAAGATTAACAGCAAGCTGCAATCAGTGAGAACTGAGACCTAAATGACTCAGGTATTGATCAGCATCTTTCAGGTTGCCAAGAGCTTCATGTTAATGGTAAATCCCAGGATCTCAAATCGGGTCACTCATGTTTATTTACTACAGTTCATTTCAACAAATCAGAAAACTACAATATTAGCTTGTAATAGCTTTTTCATTAAAGCCAAAAAAGAACTGGCACTGTTGATCTATCCCTGAGACTTCTCCAGAGGCAGATTTCACTGGAAGAGAGTCCCCGAGGCTTCACTTCATAAAAAGCTTAGATGAACTTGGACCTAATAGCCTCCGAATCACTAAATACTACAAAGAGGATAACACTGAAACCATTCAACTTGAACACTGCTCTATTCAACATCCAGCAAAAACACACCTTGGATTGTTTCACGACACATTAACTCACAAACTATTCCTTTTAGTTAAGATATGTCCAAACTGCATCAAAATATCGATGGGCCAGAGTCCAAATAATGGAATAACAAGAGGTGCTCACTGGTATGTAACATTCGTACTTACAGGAACTGTGCTGGGGAGTGAAAGAGCATGAAAAGGTAGGTCATATAATATATTCTTAAAATGCAAGTGTATCAAACAATTAAAGTGTCAGAGGTAAGTTTAAGTGACAAGCCCACATAGAGCAGCTATGAGCTTGTCTATCTATAGCTATGCCAGATGGAAAAATTGCTTCCACTTGAGAGCATCAAGAACTGTTCAGAGTATTTCCTTAAAAGTGAGGGAAGACAGGTAAGGAAATAAGATCACTTTCAAAACCACTTATTTTACTCCTTCTAGAAAAAGTCAAATATGGGAAAGGATGAAGTGATTCTACAGTTCACTACATTGATTTGTCATGTAAGAATGACCTTTCATTATTATATTAGTAGTGAAGAAAATGTCATCTCATTCTCAGCACTCTCCAGACACAGCAGAGTAACATGTTAAGATCTTAACCTGTTTTCACATAATACAGTGGTTACGGATTGAGAAAACATCACGTGAAGAGGTGTAATCGGAACACGTAACGTGATCCCAAAACCTTTATGCAAATAAAGCTGCTGCTTGCTAAGAAACATTTAAACTGAACCAGAAATTATGTAGAATTTACATCCCCCATCCAAAAGAGGGCAGAAGAAATTGTGGTTGGTATGAAAGCACAGTAAGATCTTTGCTTATTCTTCCCGCATCAGCTGTCTTCAAAATACTCCATGAAGCCTGACCTATCGAGGAAATCAAAGACTGTGCTCCAGGGAGAAGGCTACTGCATTTACAATATCTTTGAAACTTAGTAATCACCACAGCAATGCAAAAAATCATTGAAACACTCTTGAAAAAGAAGTCATACATTCACTTGAGACTCCAAACGGAGCAGTCATTTTCCGATTGCCAAATTCTTTAAACCAAGTATCGTGCAGGAACTAATTCTGCCTGGCCAACACAAATTTAGGAGACAGGACCAATTACCATCACAGCTTTCGTTTAGAAAAACAAAGGAGGGAAAATTTAGCAGAAAAGGGGCCTCTACTTCTCCCCCATCCCTGTGACTGAAGCTGATGAAGCAGGGTCTGTCGTAGTCCACGACCTAAGAACTACTGGCTAGCAGTTAAGCACATCACATCACTTGCTGCTCCCTGCATTTCAACGTTCTGGCTTTTACTTGTCTGAAGATTAACAGTTTGTGGTTCCTTAAAAGTCAATGCTAAGTTGATCTTCTCTTCATAAGACATGGCTTTGTGGAGAAAAGGGAGAAGACAGAACTCAAGTTTGAGATGTTGGACTTGTTATGACCCAGTTGAGCTTCATACCAGGGTCCACTGTCTGGTTTTTCTGCTAGTATCTCTTCAGACTAAA
>VZTV01083981.1:0-26351 GCA_013400875.1 Anhinga rufa | reverse complement strand
AATGCAGCCCAGGATACCATTGGCCTTCTTGGCCACAAGGGCACAGTGCTGGCTCAGGGTCATTTGCTGTCCACCAACTCTCCAAGGTCCATCTCAACAGAGCCACTTTTCAGCAGGTCAGCCCCCAACCTGTACTGGTGCCTGGGGTTGTTCCTCCCCAGGTGCAGGACCTTGCACTTGCTTTTGTTCTATTTCATGAGGTTCTCCTTGACCCAGCTCTCCAGCCTGTCCAGGTCTTGTTGGATGGCAGCACACCCTTCTGGCCTATCAGCCACTCATCCCAGTTTTGTATCATTGACAAACTTGCTGAGGCTACACTCCATCCCTAAGTCCAGGTCAAAGTCATTAACTTTACAAACCCACAAGTAATTATTTACAGTCCAGCAAGGAGACGTGGGAAAGGTGACAAAAAAAAACATCAAAACATCTATAATGGGTGAAAAAGGTATGATTCTGCACTTGTTACAAGTTTTATTCTTTGATTAATTTAGTGTTGTGTGTGGTGGTAAGTGGCAAATAACCAATAATTCATTTGGCTTTAAAAAGAGATTATATTTTATATAAACAAGCAAATTCTGTTGGATTGTGTTACATTCTGTGGCTAGGGAACACAGATTCATAAAGAACAATTTCTTCTATTTTGAGGAAGCAATTTTAAGATGGGATAAAATGCTAAATATTCTGTTTCTTCCTAGTGTTGGTGCTACAGGCAGAGTTGAATTAACTTGATATTTTTTATTACTCTGAATGAGAGAATTTGCCTTGAAAGTTCAATGAAAATTTTTCAAACAGTTTAAGCCATGGGCTGCTTCAAAATAATACCTGCTTAGAATTTGGCACATATCTAAAATACTGTTTCTCTCAAAACAGATATTCTTTATTTTTACCAACATATTTTAATTCAAACAAGAATTAATTCAGGAAAGTCCTGTGTTTTACGTGGGTCAAACAAGCTGATCTCTGTGGTTACTTTTGGCTGTATCTAAGACTATGTATACACAGTTCATTGTGTTTTTGAATGTATCTGATCTAGCTTTATACTAGTCTGCTCACAAGCTGTTATTAGTTTCAGCACAAAGCTAAGTGAAGACTAATTTACTGTTTTGCTTAGCTTATGTATTGACTGGAGTCTTGGAAAATGCTCTTCCTTATTGAAAGCCCAGACATCTTTTTGAATGCCTGCTGTAGCTAAAAGAATTGCAAATCTTAGCAGCATTCATCCAGAAGTAACAACTTTTTAATGAAATACTGATTCCCTTAGGTATTTGTCTCTGCTTATGTGCATTCGTACACTCAAGTCTAAGGACAGTTTCATTTGTTTATCAGTTTTCATCCATGTCAACTATTATCAACAGGCCTGCATTCTCATACTTAGTCCCTTTCAACATGAAGCTGAGGATAGGGTCCAGAGCTATACTGTGATTTTTGCTTTTGCTCCACTTCTCCAGTTTTGCCTCACTTCTGTCACCTCCACTGGTACCTTTCTCATTGAAGGTAACTTTCTCAAATTTGACATTCATGCTTTTTGCTTACTTTGATTTAAAGAGGGAAAATGGACATTTTTTTCAAGGTCCAAAATGATTACAAGAATCACAGAACAGTAGGGGTTGGAAGTGACTTCCAGAGATCATCTTGTCCAGCCCCCCTGCGTGAGCAGGCACACCTAGAGCAGGGGGCACAGGGCCGCGTCCAGGCGGGTTTTGAATGTCTCCAGGGAAGGAGACTCCACAGCCTCTCTGGGCAGCCTGTGCCACTGCTCTGGCACCCTCAAAAAAGAAAAAGCTGTTACAAAAATTCCAGAAAGAGCCTCATCTGAAAGAGTCTGTGAGCTCCTTGACAAAAACAGGAAACCTGGATGGAGGTCCTGTTTTGAGTAGAAGTGCTTTTGATCTTCACTTCCTCAGATCTTCACTCCCATGACAGAGACCTTTTACCTTATCTGAGGACTTCATTCCAGTAATCTGCTGATGTAAGGCTTAAGCTTCACTCTGGAGGACTGTTTACACTTCCATATCCCTGTAACTTAAGAACAGGAAAAAATATTCAAAGTCCTCTGCCTGTTCAGTATCATTATATTAATAATGATGGGATCTCAAATTGGCATCTCCTCACTTAGGAATAACAGATCAAATGGAATTGGTGCATCAACTAACAGGAGTGTTGGACACATTAGTAAATAGGATTGCTTGTTCCCAGTGAAAAGATAATTAAAGTAAGGAGTGACAATTTAAGAGCTATTTTCAGAGAACTTGGAGATAACACAAGATTGGTCATCTTACCTTGGACAGCAACAGGAAGTAAGGGTAAATCTTGCTCTTCAAATTTGGATGAATCAGGAATTAATTTGAGACTTCTTTTTGTTTCCTAGCTGGGAAAGCTGCTGGGTGTTTTTCCTATGTTGCTTTTGCTGACCAGAATAATCTGTATAGTAAATCCCCACACCCTGTAACAGTGGGGATTCTACTAATGGAAGTATAACTAATAAAGTTCTTTATTATAAGACTTTCTACATGGAAGTTGAGGAGACTGCTAGTGTTGAAAATATTGCTTTGAAATTGGGTCAGATTTGTCACGTAAGCCTTAGATCCGTCCCCTATCAGGAGGACTGCTAGATTGTCAGAAGTAGAGTTTTCCTACTCATCACAGGCATTGGGTAGCCTGATATGAGGAGGTATTTGTTAATGTGTGTGTGGCTAAGTCAATCAGGTTCTTGACTTGATGTCTAGGTTGATGACCTCTTGAGGTAATGTGACTAGTGCTTCATTACATACTGTAATTGGGCGTGTTTGGGCCTTTAACTCTGTCAGGCAACTAAAAGAATTCCTTTCCCTCTTATTCTTCTGCACTGAAGGTCTACACCACTTGTATAACTGACATGCTTTCATTTGATATTAATAGACTTAAAACTTTTAAATACTTGCTGTGTGTGGCAGAGTGATCCTAGGGAACCTTGATGTCTCAGAGCTTTCTCACTAGATGAAAAAGCTCTAATATTTGTAATTGTAATCTTGTAGAGCCTTGTCACAGCGATGGTTCCCAGCACAGGTTCACCCATGAGGTTTGCACTGCTGTGTTTTAACTCCTGAAACCCTTAGGCTTTGTGTTGCTTTCAGGATGATAGTTCTGCAGTTCTTACTGAAGATTCCCTACCCATACTCATGGTCTTTTTGTGGGGAATACAGCTTGGAGTGACTAATGTTGTGGACGACCTGAAGCAGAAAGCAAATTTACTTATAAGTGTTCTTTAATGTGTATTTTCTGTATGCACATTTGCAGTGTGCCCTCTTTATTGCTTGCCTTTGAATGTACGTTTATGGTTACCAGGAATTCTGAGTTTGGGAAGAAGTGAAAGTATGGGCCAAACTCTACCCCATTTATATTACAGCAGTCAGAGTGTTAGTCTGTGTGCCCCTCTAGTATTGCTAAGACAAGCATGCTTCAGTGTCATGTACCTATAAACACTGCATCTTCAAGAACAGCTGACAGTAAGCAGATTGTCTTGTTTTCCGAAAGACTGACTCCATTTTTAATTAAGGCAAGTTGAACTATTAGCCTATTAAGTGGTTTTAGATTTAAGTTTAGAGTCAGGTTCCAACCTGGTTCAGACTTTAACAGTGGAAGAATGGAATGCTGAGAATGGAGCTCAGCGTGGAATAGAGTTTAAAACTGTGGAAAAATACTAAACACCTCCATCTACTTAAACCTTCTTGTAATAAAGAAGGCAAAAGAATTACACATAACAACACAAAATAAGGTTAACTGAAGTGCAGTAGTAACTAGACTGTTTTTCAGTCATGACCTAAGTATTCACACAAAACTGGTAACTAGCATGGTCAGACTGAAGTGCAACAGTTCATTCTTCAGATTTAAAGGGAAATTAACTTTTCCTACCTACATCCAAGTTCCCAGTCAATGGAATTCTTTCTTGTAAACCATAAGAATACAAAGGGTTAAAGCCATGTTTTAACATACTGTTCAGAGAATGAGTTCCTTTACTTTTATGGAAGGAGTTGATGCTAACAATATGGCTATGTAGGATATGGATATGAGGGAACTTTCCAGGTGCTGTTCAGTGAGTTCAAGAATTGCATCTTCAGTTGCTATGTTAGTTGCATGATAGAAGTAGCCATATTCTAGGGCTCCTAGCAGAAAGAGTGGATGATGATAGGGATGAAAATATGCAAGCACTGAACATACAGAGTAGTAGGAGCTTTCCCTTTCTATTCCACAATAAAAAGATGTCTACTTTGATATGCTGTGATCTAAAAGTTAAAAAGAAAATGTTATAGTCTCAAGTATTCAGTTGCGACAGGGAATATTTGGAGATCAGGGGTGTCTTGTCTACAAGCCCTATTAGGAGAAAATACCCAAAAGAACTAATATTTGTTTTTAAATCCACTACAAGAATAAGAAGGAAAATTATATTTCTCAGATGTGGTTATTGCAGGGATTGTGATAGTTCAGCTGAAGAAAGAATTATTCAAATGGTGAGAGAGAATAGAGAAAATCGAAGGAAAATAGAAAAATTAAGACATATAGGAAGGGAGAATAGAGCTGGACATAGTTAGAGGAAACAGAAACAGAAAACTTGGTTAGTCTAAGAATTATATGCACTAAAATAAATACATTTCAGTGCTTTTTGCTGTGGTCTCAGGAGCCAGGTGATGGTTATATCACATCTAAGACTCTTAGAAGGTATGCTTGAAACTTTTATTGCAAAGCCTGTTAGTATCCCCTTAATTCATGTATTCTGACTTCCTTTTCTTCTCTTCAAACCTGGATTTTGTTTTCTCTTTTTTAACTGCTTCCCACAATACTCTTCTCAAATTAATAACTTTAGTAGTAGAAAAGCTGTATTAAAGCAGTTGTGTTTGTCTATAAAAATTTTGTTAAACTTCTCAAACAACTGATAAAATATAGAAAAGTATGTTGTGCAAGCAAATATGCTCAAGAGTGGAGACAGCTTGGAGAGAACTGGTTATTTTTCCAAATAGTTACTGCATTTTTGAAGTATTTTCATTTTTTACATGCCTCAGCAGGTAATACAGGATAATTTGATAACTGAAGAATTTATTGGGATAGGCTGCTTTATAGAAAACTTAAATTCATTGCTTGCACTTTTTCCTGCTTAGAAATGAAGAGAAATGAGATTGTTTCATTAGTGTCATAAACAGCTTGGTGATGTATCTGTTCAGGATTCATTTATTATTCTGCTTGAAGCTTTCAAGAGCGTGCAGAATGTGACTGTACCTCCTTCCTTTTGTTTTGGTCTGTAAGAGTATCTTCCATATTCTCTTACACTATTGATGCTGTTGTCTGTGTGCTTATTCTTACAATATCTTCAAAAGATTCTCTGATTGATTTGAAGGACTTGTACAGTTCAGGAAAATAATTTTTAGAAGCAATATGTGTTTCATTTCTGGATAATGACACACACAGATATCTAAATCTTAAAACTTGTAACAAACCAGCTAGTATACAACATTTTATTATTTGATAGTTGTCTCTAAAGCTGTAATGCAGTTGATGAGCTTGTTTTTTAAGTCATATGAATGAAGAGAGGTCTTCACGCCATCTGCTTTGTTTTCCTGTTAATGGTAATGTTAATGTGGTTCCAGTTGCTTTCACTGCATAGGAAAGGGTATTTCACATATCTTACACTTGAAAGAAGACAGATCCAGTAATGCTCCTCTACCCGTTGCTTGTCTGTCAGTCATTTTAGTATCCTTTGATTATGTAATCAAAGATTACATGTAGAAAAAAATCATCTCTGCTAGCTGTTATTGTTATCATTATTGTGTCTTTCCACCCTTTCCTCTTCTAACAAAAACTTCCCTAAGCTGCCCAATTGCACTGAAGCATGCCTGATGGCCTGCAGGCAGCTTAATGGAAGTTCTGATAAGTTCTGAAAGACGATGGAAATCCATGTATTTTTCCAGTATGTACTTAGTTTAAAACTGCTAGAAGTACAGTTCCAGTAGTCTTTGGTGCATGATTTTTAATATTTGAGGAGCTTTTATGTAGCATTAAAATGCTAATAAGCAAATGCAAATGATCTTGTGTGTGACTACACATCATCCTTCTTGTCTTTGAAGTGGACAAATATATTTATTTTTTTTTGTAAACAGCAAGCTCAGTATTAGCCAGCAGTGTACCGTGACAGCATCCTGGGCTGTATTAGCAGGAGAATAGTTAAGACATCTGGGCATGCCCAGTTTTGGGACATCCAATACAGGTAACAATGATAAACTGGATTGAATCTACTGGAGGGCCACCAGAGTGGTCAGGGCTGGAGCACCTGACCTGTGGGGAGAGACTGAGGAGGGGGTTTGGTCCATCTGGCCGCTGGGGCACCTAACAGCAGCGCCTCCAGTGTTTACGAGGAGGTAACCAGGAAGATGGAGCCAGGCCCTTCGCAGCAGGGCATGGTAGAAGACGAGAGAACATCAGTTGAAACAGAAAATTCCAACTTGGTGTAAGGAAAAAACTTTTCCACTACAGCCAACCATTACTGTGGGCAGTCTCCATCCTTGGGAGTTTTCAAGACCCAAGTGGCTAAAGCTTTGAGCAACGTGGTCTGATTTCATAGCTGACCTTGCTCTGAGCAGGATGTTGGACTGGATACCCCCTGAAACCCGTTCCAACCTGAATTACTTAATAATTCTGTTTTGCATTTGCATTGTTGAGGTCTTGTTTTTAAGGGGTAATTTTACTGGGGAATAAATGGAAAATTACGCAGCAATATGCTGGCCTCTCACATTTAAATTTTGTTCATTTCTTAAGTCACTGCAAACACCAAGACCCTCCATTACATTAATTCTTAGGGGAAAAGTTGCTTTGCTGTTCATCATTGCTAACCGTAGCACTTTTAGGAACACATCCTTGACAGATAACAAGGTACGCCTGTACTTTGAACTCTGCTTATCAGGAAATCAAACCTGTTATGTGTGATATAAAGGACATACCAATCATTTGCTAAATTATGGCAGTTTGAACCCTAACCTTCTGACCTACTCTGCCAGACTTTCAGTGGGGAAAATGAAGTGGGAGAGCAGTCTCTCTGCTGATACAGTAGTTACATATATGTTTTCTTTTTCAGATGTCAGAGGAGCTTTGTCTGATGGTCTCCCAGTTAGCCCTATCTCAAAAGATTTGTCCCTTCTTTCTCATTTCTCTCCCTGACCTTCTCTGGGAAGCTTCAGTGATGACATTTCCTTTTCTTATTTTTTCCTTGCTGATCATCCGAAAAGCTCCTTTTTTTCATCACTGTATAGAATAGAATTTTAGTTTTGATATTACTAATTAAATTACAAGTTACATTTGTGGAATTAAGAACTTTAAAATCCTTATGTTCATTTCTGACCGTTTTAAGGAGTTATATGACATTCCAAACATTCTTCTTCTGTTTGTAGCTGTCTCTGGTTTTAGTGCTTTTTAGATATAATTTGTTAAAAGGAGAGAGACATTTCAGTATTGCTGTTGTCACATTGACTATTTCCCTTTTTGCATTAATGAAATTAAAAAACATACAGTAATTACCTTTTATTAAGTATATATTTATGTCTAAAAGTGTCTTGATGAATTTTTTATTAAATGAGAGGAACAGCAGCATATACAACAACAGACAATAAATGCTATTGTGGAAGGTAGAGGATAAGATTGCTGATACATATTTAAGTTTCTTTTCATCTTAAACAGTAGAATTTTTTATGTTTCTAATGTGTGAAATGTGACTTCAATTTCATTATTCAGACTGTTATCTTCATTACTCTTCCAGTCTCTGACTTTACTGCTAAAGTTTTAGCAAAGTTGTGTGACATGGTTAATTAACTTCTCAGTAGTAGTTTGTGTATAGGACTACAACATATCTGTATACCCATTGCATGACCCATAATATTCTTTCAAAATATCTTTGCAATCCAATTTTAATTTTCTGGATTTTAATTTTAATAAACTGCTTATGCAACTTAGTTTGTAGAAAGAGTAGCAAAGGGAAAGGATTGGAGAGAAAATAAGTTATGCAATTTACAGATTGATGTGTTCACAATGTAAATCATGTAAATGAATAGAAAAGGTAACAAACTTTGTCAACATGAACTTCCAGAGAGTTTATTTGCTTGAATCACCTTCCCCGTGTTCATTTATGGTTTAGATTTGACCAATATCAGAAGGTTTCAGTAGCTTCTTTTCAGTGTCTGCAGAGGTTTAAAGTTTGTGACTTAAGATATTAAAAAAAAATTAGTCAAAATGTCTACTAGGTTTAGCAAGGAAGGTTTTAGGATTTCTTTCAGAGCTTGGGTTTTGTGTGTATGGGTGTATACTTATGCATGCACTTGCATATTTGGATGCAGTATTCTTTTTTCACAGTGACAGCACTAGTGTGGATTGATTAATTAAAGAAAAAGAAAAAATTCTGTTCCCTGGAGAGGATCTACGGCATATTGGAAATATTGACTGATTGTTTACCTCAAGAATTTCATGTAAATTTGGTAGTTTAGTTATAGTTATGTGAAGTTTCTATAATTATCAAGCTTACATTTGTTTCAGCTATTATCTTGAAAAACTACTACTCTAGAGTATTCAATGAAGGGGATATATGCAAATATGCTAAGGGCCAGTTGTGAGCTGAAAGGGCCAGTAATGCTACATGAAAATGTATTTAAGACATGTAAAGTAAAACTACATGCACATATTGGCACTCTGAAAACTCCCTGAATACTGTATTAGCCTAGCAAGTAAAAATCACCCTATCCAGAATCACAGGAAAGACCTGAAAATATTTATATTCATTTAACTGAATATCTGACAAAAGCTATCTGCTGTGACTAGTGGGAGTGGAGATTTTTAAAAGATACATTTTTGTATGTTTTATCCAAGAGGAAAAACCAATTTGAGCAACAGTTTCAGAGTCTTTGTGTAACTGTTGACTCTGATTTCTTAGTTTGCTTGGGCAATGAAGAACAATGTTTGCAGTGCAATAATAAAAATGTAATGAACAATTTCTGTAGCTTCCAATATGCTCCAAATCTGTTCAGGTATGTTTTGTCTGCTACAATAGCAATTTATTTCAATTATATTCCAGAAAATCAAATACTACTATTATTAAAGAATACTTTCATGAAGTAATAATATTTCTGGAAAAGCTAATACTTGGTTTAAGGAAGTAAGTTGTTGAATCATTATTGAAATTGTATGGTAACTTTAATTATGAACAGCAGGAAAAAAATTATCAAGCCAGACAATTCTAAGTGTATGTTACAAGTTTGAAATTTAGTATAGAGTATTAGTATATAGTATTAGAAGTTGATGCTTTTCTTTTTTTAGTGTTTTATAGCAAGGAAGTTGCTGGCATTTTTTTCGTTCAGGTCTGTTATGTATTTCTCATATCAAAACCTCTCACAATTCAAATTAATGATTTCCTATACAAATCAATATACATTATTGGGGGATGAGTCTCTCTACTGTTCCTTGCCTTTTTGTTGATTTACTACAAAATTTGGCTTTGTTAACATGGCAATTTTTGCAAGGACCAAAGTAAACCATGAAATAAAAAGACTGGTTTAATAAAGTTAATGGTTTGGGATGCCATGGGAAATCAAATAAAGAATAGTGTATGCAGAAAATGTGACTAAAGACATAATGGGGTTTTAATAAATACACTTCAGGTTTTTTGCTCTGGGATTAAAATATGTACAATACACAAAACCATATTGCAGAGCAGGGATGCTTTTCAATATGTTACTTCAAAGTGATTATTTTTTTAAATTGAAGTATTTATCTGTTTGAGCAAAGATGTCGTTTAGGCATAAGAAATCAAATCATGTATTTTCTGCTGCTTGTCCAGATGTGCGTTCCACCTCAGTTCAGCATGTTTCTCATACTTTCAAGATTGGAGACTTTTGCTATTTTATGTGCTAGTGCATACAGATGCAAAAGATAGCTTTGTACAGTGTGTCGAGGCCGTGCCAGAAACAATAGAAATGCTCAGCTTCTTCTGACTGCTTCTGGCTTGAGGTATAGCTGCTGGTCTCTGCATCCTTTAGCTTGGCTATCTTTCCTTTTTAGATTGTCCTGTACATAGGAGAATTCTGTGAAGCTATTTCCTTTCATATCTCTTCACTAGGCTTCAGAGAACTCATTTAATAGCCTTCCTGTTTGAAAAAGAAGAATCTTTTTCTTTGGGGTTATTTTGAAGTATTATTCAAGGGATCTTGTGAGGTGATAATTTCTATTTTTGGATTCACAAACTAGATATCTCTGTGCCTACATCTCCTGAAATACCTGATCTGTAGGTATTCTCCGACTAACCATGTACACTGATGATTTCTGTTTCATGTGTATACAGTTTTTCATAGATTTAGAATTTGTCACCCCCAGAAACATAAATGAGAGCACAAGGATACACATCTTGGCTAAGATGTATAGGCAAAGAGAAGAGCAGCTACCATTAGAGTCCTAAAAATTACCGGGGTGACTCTGTTCTCCTGTTTATGTACCTAAAAACCAGTTTTTGAGGAGGAAATGGTGGAATTATATCCAGTTCCTTATTATATGCTTATTGGTTTCTTCAGATCCTTTCTTTTTGTTAAGGGTGCTGCTACTAATATCTCTGTACTGATAAACTTCAGTTAGGTTATTTGAATGGATCTTGTGTTTATTTCATTGACTCAAATAACAAAAGAGTTACCTCAATCAAGATGCTGATTACTTAAACCAGGTAATAACAGTCTAGGCAAGTGACTCTGAGCAAACTAAGCATGCATCAGCAGCATTGAATTAACACAGAGTAGCAACCACATCCTGTTTCAATTTTAAAAAGAGCATGACAGGAGTTGCTCATCTTTTTACAGAAAAAAAAAGTAAGCATGCACTTTCAGGAAGTGGAAGTCTGGATTCAACGTCCATCAGAGCTCCAGGATTGAGAGAAAACTCCCTAGTGGATGTTTATTATGAAATTCTCATGACTGAAATATAGCTCCCAAGCACAGGCTAGGCTAGGCTGAAGCAGTCTCTACCATTACTGTTGAAGCTCTGTCTCGGTGCAGGAGCAAATCTTAAGTTTCACAGACTCAGAGTCAAACAAAAGGAAGCACAATTGCATAGTCTAGAGACAAGGAAACGAAGATGGATTTCAGTCCCTGCCAGTCAGCATGATTTAGCAGATATATCTATAGCAGACTCACCTTTTGCAATGTTCATTCTTCCAAATCTTAAAAGAGATGGAACACTCATCGTGCTAATTAGGTCACTCTAGCTGTCCTACTTTAATAAACACAAAGATAAGCAGCTACCTTTGTAGTAACTCATCAAAATGTGCCTTTTATATGTATATTCTACAACCCCACCTTTAACTTTGCTCTTTACCAGTCACGCTACAGGTTAGTGAGAAGATCTATGCAGCAGCTAACCTATCTCTTTCTCTGGTGTAAGGCACAAGAAGACATGGGAAATATGCATGTTCTCATTGGACAGTGCAGACCAGAGTGTCTATTTTAGTGTATACAGGGCATTAGTCTAGTTAGGGTAGAAAGAATACACGAGTTCTATATACTGAATAACTCCACTTATTGCATAGGTAATTTTGGGTTTAGGTGTCCTGAAACTACAGGTAGTATAAAACAGCTGTTTATCTTGCAGAATCTGGACGTTTGAAACTAGCACTTCCTACAAACTGCAAAATAGTATGTGGAAGTGTTGCCTCCAAGGAAGTTGTTTTGACAGAATGAGGATCAGAGGCCAATACATAACAAATGCTTAGAATGCGGCAAAACACAAAAATCTGCTTTGAAGCAAGCAGCTTTAAACAAAGCTTCTAAGCTTTCTCTCTCAAACAGATTTTACTAAACCACATGCAAAAGTACTGTATGTTTAATTACTTGATACGAATGTAACATCTGGCAAGAACTCGCATGTTAAATCATGTTTACCCT
This sequence comes from Anhinga rufa, assembly GCA_013400875.1. Lineage (NCBI taxonomy): Eukaryota > Metazoa > Chordata > Aves > Suliformes > Anhingidae > Anhinga > Anhinga rufa. The sequence goes on along the minus strand of VZTV01083981.1, from coordinate 14,421 downwards.
TTAGCATTTAAGCTATATGTTTCTGGATTTTATTTTTTTTTAAACAATCTAAAATAGGAATGCTGTGCTGAAAAAATTCTCAGCATGTTATTTGGGGAAAACAAATTTTAAGTGAAAATTATTTCAGCAAACAAACTTTTCACTGTTTAAACAATTTGTAGATGGCATGCTTCATCTTCTGTTTAATCATTATACTCAGAGCTTTTTTTCTTTTGTTGGAGCGATTTAAATTTGTTGTTACTAAGTGCATTGTTATTTTACTCCAGATGAGAAGTAATTTAACATATTTGATAGACATTAATGAAGCAATAAATGGTACGAAAGACTGAAAATGCCTATAAAGTTAGTGTAACAATCTCCATAAAATACATGTGTTTAAATGAAGAATGACAGTTTTCTTATTGATTTTGTAGTGAATAGTAAACAGACTTTCAGTTTATGAAACCAGCCAGATACATGACACGTCAGACCTATGTTAAGTGCTGCAGAAGCTGAGCAATGAAAGCATTTGAAACTAAGGATCAGAGTTCCTACATTTTCAGTTACTTAGTGAGTAGCATGTGAACTCAATTCATGGGAAATCTTTGATTGTTCAGAAATAAGCCAACCAGTTTTTAGTACTAAAGATCAAAAAGAGAACCAGTGAAAACAAGATCCTTTGAGTGCTCATGTTTGAACTGGAGTCTCACTGTCTGTATGGACAGCATATGTGCAGTCTGTAACATGACTGAGTTTAATTCAGGCCTATCTAGACTGCTGTTAATCCTTCACTGTGACTCCAAGTGGCACAATGAAGGGTAAGGAAAATTCTGTTCTGTGCTTTTATACTTAGCTTTGGGCTGTTTGGAAGTTACGAGGCCTTAGCAGACAGACTCAGTTGCCAAAGGTGCGAAAGTTAAGCTGGGATTTGAACCTCCTGGTGAAAGAAGCATGGGTAGGATTTGATGAAGGATGCCCAACTGTGAGGGTGACATGGGAATAGAGAGAAAGAAAACCAGCAGTTGGAGGGTAGGTGTATAAGATAGAAATGGGAACTGAATAGGCTAGGAACGCAAGTCAGAAGAAAAACATATGCCCTGAGTAGAGAGAATGAAAATCGAAACGGAAATCAGGAGAAATCTGGGCTGGTGCTGGGACAGTGAGAGAGGAGGGCAGGAACATTAGAGGACATGTTGAGACTGGAAGTAGGAGATTTGCAATAGGACAGGTTAGGGAGGAAATGTCAGTAGCGTTTAGGTTTCACTGCAAAGTTGGCACTGAACCAAAGCACAGACATTTGGTACAAATAGCAGAGTATACTGTAATTACTCTAAAGATCTTAGATCTGTAACTGACCCGTCTGTGGAGTCAGAATGATTTCACAATTTACAGGGGTTTTTCCATTTTTAAACTTGAAAAGAATGTCTGAAATATATCCTAAAGAGCCTTGGGTTGGTATTATCAAGTTTACAAAATTAGAAACCGTTGGTGGTCTTATGTTTTGTATAACATTGGTAGGCTTCCTTTGGAAGATTTATTATTTCATAGTATTTACTTGCTTGGCATTCTTTCCTATTAACAAGCTTAATACTAGGATTTGCTACTTCCTGAATTTTACAAATTTATTGTCTTCTAATGTACTTCATTATGGATGTCATCCATCTGGACTTCTGTAAGGCCTTTGACACAGTCCCCCACAATATCCTTCTCTCCAAATTGGAGAGATATGGATTTGATGGGTGGACTGTTCAGTGGGTAAGGAATTGGTTGGATGGTCTCATCCAGAGGGTAGTGGTAAATGGCTCAATGTCCAGATGGAGACCGGTGACGAGTGGCGTCCCTCAGGAGTCTGTACTGGGACCAGTATTGTTTAATACCTTCATCAATGACATAGCCAGTGAGATCGAGTGCACCCTCAGGAAATTTGCAGATGATGCCAAGCTGAGCGGTGCAGTTGACACACCTGAGGGATGGGATGTCATCCAGAGGGACCCGGACAAGCTCGAGAAGTGGGCCCATGAGAACCTCATGAGGTTCAACAAGGCCAAGTGCAAGGTCCTGCACCTGGGTTGGGGCAACCCCCGATATCAATACAGGCTGGGGGATGAAGGGATTGAGAGCAGCCCTGCAGAGAAGGACTTCGGGGTACTGGTGAGCGAAAAGCTGGACATGAGCCAACAATGTGTGCTCACAGCTCAGAAAGCCAACTGTATCCTGGGCTGCATGAAAAGCAGCGTGGCCAGCAGGGCGAGGGAGGGGATTCTGCCCCTCTGCTATGCTCTGGTGAGACCCCACCTGGAGTGCTGCGTCCAGCTCTGGAGCCCTCAGCACAGGAAGGACATGGACCTGTTGGAGCGGGTCCAGAGGAGGGTCACGAAGATGATCTGAGGGCTTGAGCACCTCTCCTATGAAGACAGGCTGAGAGAGTTGGGGCTGTTCAGCCTAGAGAAGAGAAGGGTGCAGGGAGACCTTATTGCAGCCTTCCACTACTTAAAGGGGGCTTACAAAAAGGTGGGGATAGACTTCTTAGTAGAGCCTGTTGTGATAGGACAAGGGGTAATGGTTTTAAACTAAAGGAGGGTAGATTTAGACTAGATATGAGGAAGAAGCTTTTTGTCCTGAGGGTGGTGAAACACTTTATAGGTTGCCCAGATAGGTGGTAGATGCCCCATCCCTGGAAACATTCAAGGTCAGGTTGGATGGGGCTCTGAGAAACCTGGTCTACAAAACAAGGGTTTTTCCTCTAAATATTCTCTCTCCTACTTTACTGTAGAAATGACATTTTTCATAACCATTGTGTCTTTAAACCACTCTGCTTTAGCAAACTTCAGGCATTATTGACTGGTCATCCTAATGGCACAGAGACATAATGAAGTTGAGTCCTCATTACAGATGATTCTTACATGGAGTTTTTTTTCCATTTTTTTTCATTAGCTCAATCTGTAATTTCCCTTTCATTCCCAATGCTCATTCTTCTGTGAGAGGAAAACCTCTACTCTTCCACTGTATCAAGTTTGCTAAATTTTCTTGATGGACAAAAATCCTGTACACACGCATTCTACTATTTTTTCCATAATAGTAGTATTAAAGCATAGGGTGGTTTTGTTTTTCTTTCGTTTTCCCTTAGGGACCATCTAGGCAGATTAAGGAATGTATTTTGACATTGTGATACATGTCTGTGTACACACATGCACACACACTTGTGCCAAATAGTAGCCAAGTAACCAGAGATGCTATCTGGCCAAGTAAAAGCAAATATGACAAAGAAGCTCTGAATGGTGCTACAGTGGAGGAGTTACTAGTGAGCTCAACAGTGTAGTAAGGTAAAAGAAAACTGACTCTTTGTAGCCTTACCAGTATAAAATGGATCATGCACATGTAAGCTACTTCAAATTTCCAAAATACAAAGTACAAAATTTTTTTTTGAAGTTACTGTTGTTGATTGGGTTGATAAGCATGCTCTGGAAGTACCCAGCTGATTGAGTAGACTTACAAAATCATCAGAGAACTACAGACTTCTCTGGAAGGTATGGAAAAGTAAGTACAGAGAGAAGTATGCATAGCCTGTGTTTAGACATGTTTTCTGTGTGTAGGCTCTGTCATTGAACCTCAAACTAATTTAAGGTCTGAAGCAGTCTATAGGAAGGCATTGCCATTTATTTTGTGTAAAGGCAGAAGATACTAATTTATTGTTTAAAGTCTGATGACTGCGAGACTTGTGACTTGTAGATAAATTTTGCGTGTTGCATTGCACATCGGTTGGCTGGATGACATGTATCTTTATGAAGGCTTACTCATTTTGGAACAAAACAGTCTTGCCAGGATTGTAAACAATGTGTATAGCAGAACAGATTTAGTGTCATGTCTGCAGCCAAACATGTACAAAGTGTGGAGAATGTAAGAGTGCTGAAAGTATTTTTGTGTGGTAAAATGAAAATAGGAACATATAGTCAAGGAGCAGTGATAAAATACTTAAAGTACCAGCACTTGAAAAGCATCCTCAAGCAAAATTGACAGCAGCAGTCAATAACCAGATAGATAATTGGCGTTTAGCCGTTTGAGTGCAGTAACCCTGTTTGAGAACAAATGTCACACTATGGATAAAGGAAATTGTTTTAAAAAGAGTGATCTTTTCATGAGCTCAGTAAGCAGAACTTCCAATCTCTGCTCATGCAGCCTGTGTGGGAACAATCTCATTCATGCATTGGACTGTTTACTCATACATGGATGGCTGCAGAGTGATTATAAAGTGCATCATAGTGACACCTGTTTGTTCTGTTCAAGTTAGTTCCAGTGAAAATTGCTTCCTCTTTGTGCCTTAGAAAGATTCCCACATCTGAAATCCTCAGGGAAAATATTTGAAGTAATCCCCTTGTTTTTGTTAAATGCTCTCAACCCCACCTAAAGATCAGGTGCTTAATAGGGTGGAATTATGTTGCAACTGCTATTTGACAAATGACAGTTAACAAAACAGCCATGCTGGGTTAGAGTAAAGGTTTATCTGGCATCCTAACAATTTGTTCTTAAGTGACTTCTGTGTGAGTAACATCTTGCATTTAATAGTTGTCAAAGGATTTCTCAGCTTAGTTTATTCAGTATCCTCTTGGGTAAGTGTTAACTTTTAGCATCCACAACATCTTATGGTAAGGAATTTCACAGCTTTCATGTGTGAAGAACAACTTCTATTTGTTTTCATTCTGCATCTGCTAGCTTTATTTGATGCCTTATTCAGCTGTTGGAAAATAGAGTGAATAATTGATTCCCGTTCCCATTCTCTGTGCCACTCATGATGTTACAGGCCTCTCTTATTTCTGTGTTTTTCCCTCTTCCAAGCTGTAGAGTCCTAACTTGCTTAAGTTCTTCCACACCGTGCAACTGTATAAGTGCATGATGTTGCTGGTTGTTAAAGGTAATCCTTGTTACCTTTCTCTGGTGCTTTACCAGCTCTATTATATTCCTTGTGAGGTGCGGTACTAGAATTGTAGTCAGCATTCAGTATGAAGGCAACAGCATGGAACTGTAAAGTGATGTGATTTCTGTATTTTTTCTATTGCTTTCACAGTAATTCCCAAAATGTTGGATTTGACCATTATTTAAAACTGAGCCACAGTTTTAATGGATTTGACTAGTAAAACCCCAAGCTCTCACTTGTGAATGAAAACAGTCAGCTAGGAGTTCATCATTTTATGTATATGGTTAGGTCATTTTTATAAGCTCTGATTTACTTTGCAGATATCTCCTTTGAATTTCATATGTTATTTAATGCTGAGATTCATAAGGTTTTCTACTGCTCTTCACATCACCCTCATTTTCCACAGTCCAGTAATTTAGTATTCTATCAGCAAACCTTTTCACCCTTCTTTTTTGAGATTGCCTGTTAAGTATGATGAGTAGAATGAATGAAGTCTGCTTCTAAGTGGAATATTATTTATCTGTCACCTGTAATTACCTTATAGTGATATTCTCAAAAATATACCTAATTTCTTCTTTTTGAGAAGGGCCTGTGGTTCTGAATGACTCTGGAAATTAATATACCATTGTGGTCTGACATTTCTTCATATCTTCGGGTATGGGAAAAAGTAGTGTATCTGATATCCATGATATCCCAAAGAATGTGCCATTAATACCACTGATGTCTAATACTACTTATCCCTATTGCATGTAACACATAGTGTTGAAGACTCCTTAGTATCTCTACCATGAAGAGACTTCAGTGCCTACATTTGTGTACTGAGAAAGAGACTCGCATTGATCTAACATTTTTTAAAAATCAGGTATACTGTAAGGTCATTGTCATTTGATTGTGCATTAACCACATATTCAGAAAAGCTATGGAATGTTTTATACATACTGTGTTTTGTTGTCATTATAGTATTGAATTTTCCTAATGATGTTTCAAATACAGGTTACAATAGTTACGTAGATAACCACGCTAATACTTACTAAACTCTTAAAAATACTGTATTAATTTCAGAAATTTATACCTGTAATGAACAGGACTAGCATGTATTCTATGTTTGTTTATTTTTGAATCATCAAAGCCTTTTTTCTTTTAGGTATAGACAAATGCAGCTTGACACAGAAAGCAAAGTAGTTGAACTTCTTCACCAAAGTAAGTTAAAGTCCTTTGAAAGTGAACATGTTCAACTCATGCAACAAGAAACAGCTAAGAATCTTTCACAGTGCCAAATGGAATGTGAGAAATATCAGAGAAAGCTGGAGGTATGTTATATAAAGAGACACTTTATGGGGCATTAAATAGTTGTTTTCAGTTAGAATTAAAAATGGAAAAGCATGGGGAAAAGTAGCAAAGAACATACATGGCTGCATTAGTATCTCCACCAAATTCTGCTGAAGCAGAATCCAATGACAAAGCTTATTAAGTTTGACCAGTTAATGGGAAACAAGACTTAGGGGAGCGGAAGAAGGCAAAACAATGTCTTATGGAGAGATGTTGAAGACAGTACCTCATTCATATGAGGTATCTATATGCTTGTATCACAAAGCTGCTTATGTCAGTTTATGTGATTATTGTAGGGAAAGAAGACAGTTATAGCAGAACAGTTATGGTAAGTTCAGTATCATTATTAAAAACTAGGATTTGTAATAGCATTGTTACATAATAAAAATACTTTTTATTGATACACAATTCTGGAACAAATTCTTACAGCTAGAGAAGTCAAAGAGAGCATGGTGTATACAGCATTGAAAGACCTAACATTGCTAATCCTATCATGGTGGGTTGACCTTGGCTGGCTGCCAGGCACCCATCCAGCCGCTCTCTCAATCTGCCTCCTCAAGAGGACTGGGGGTGGTGGTGTGTGTAAATAAGCTGAAAAAGCTCGTGGGTTGATGTAAAGATAGGGAGATCATTAGGGCAAGATAAGATCAATTACCATCCCTGGCAAAGCAGACTTGACTTGACTGGGGAAAATTAATTTCACCTATTACCAGTTGAAATAGATTTAGATATTGAGAAGCAAAACCAAAACCTAAAACTAACTAAAACATCTTTCCCCGCCCCTTTCTCTTCTGGGTTTAACATCCCTCCTTCATTTCTGACTCCTATACCTCCCCCTCCTCAAGCAGCACAGGAAGAGATGGGGGTTGGGGTCAGTCCATAACAGCTCTTCTCTGCTTCTCCTTCCTCCTTACACTTTTACCCTGCTCCAGTGTGGATCCTCCATGGGCTGCAGCTTCCTTCAGGAGAAAATCTGCTCTTGGGTTCTCCACAGGTTGCAGTTCCTTCAGGGCACGTCCACCTGCTCCAGCATGGGCTGCAGATATCTGCTCTGGTGTGGTTTCATGGTCTGCAGGAGGACAACCTGCTTCACCATGGTCTCCTCCACAGACTGCAAGGGAATCCCTGCTCTGGCACCTGGAGCACCTTCTCCCCTACTTCTCACCTTGGTCTCTGCACCAGTGCTGTTTCCCGCACTTTTTTTCCCCTCACTCCTCACTGCCATGCTCCATTTTTATCCTTTCTTAAATACATTTTCCCCGAGGTGCTGCCACCTTGGCTGCTGGGCTCAACCATGCCTAGCTGTGTCCGGCACGGGGCAGTCCTGGCCTCTCCTCTCAGAGTCCACCCCTGCAGCGCCCCCCTGCCAGCATCTGGGTACCTGTACCCAGTGCACCAATTCACATAGAGTTGAATGACTTGGTCCTTTTTATCTCTACAAGCTTAGAATTCATTATCTTTCAAACCTGTACTTTCAAAAATATATCCTGTTCACCTATTTTAGTATTGGAAAGGTGTCCAGTATTCAGCAGAGCAAACTTACTTTAAAATGAAATTTATTTACCTGTGCAAAGTTAGTCCCAAAATCATATCACTGAGTCCAGTTTGTGAGATTTAAATGAGATTAGCAGTGTATGTCTCAAACAAATGTCAGAATAAGCACTAGACAGGACAGAATAAAAACCTTTTTTTCAAGTGCCAGCTGTGGCAGCCTTCATTTTTTGGAGAAGGATGCTGTTCTCAAGTCCCCACATTTCTAGTGCTGAATCTGCCTAGGATGTTTATGAAAAGGAGCTATAGAGTGGAAACAGAATTAGAGAGTTTTAGATAAAATGTTATTTCTTGTTTTGTCTGTATTGGGACATTCAGATCCTGGCTGATGAGGTTAGTTGTGGTCACAAGCACTGGGAGTGCCAGTTTTTGCTAGACTTTGAGGTTGCTAAACAGATTTTTAATTGCACAGACTTGTCTCAACTTTGAGAAGATAGTTAAATTTGAGTTTTATTTCCTTTGTGAATATTTATTTGATCTGAATAACATCTTGAATATTTGGCATTCAATTCTACTAACACTTTTGGGACTTCCTTTTCTATCAGGAGAGATGCTTTGAAACCAGCGCTCTTTCGTTAAGAAATGTTCTTGCAGAATTTAAATATTTTATGTCTGAAGCTTTTATTTTTGTTCCTTGTGACTGAATTCTTAATTTTTTTCATTTCCTTCCTTACATATAGTATCAATGTACTATGTTTTTTTTCTTACCCATCTTATAGGATATTGATCATAATTAATAGTGTAGTCACTAGTATCTTGTGACTCAGCTACAGCTGCTTTGTGAACCAACTCTTGTTTTTATTTTGATTTCAGCATAGAGTAGTTTCTCTTCTTATGCATGCTAAAACTAGGAAACAGTTGGTTTATATGTTGCCAGATTTTAACCTATACATTTATTCTTCTGTGACCCTAGACAAATCTTTTTATATTCGAGTGGCTTGTTTCTCTAAGCATTGTTCATTCTTTAGTGGTTTTGACAGTGAATCTGATATTACTTCTGTGTATACTATGCATATATCTCTGTATCTCAAGAACTATTACAAATCTTTTACAGACCTTCATAACATTTACTTTTTAATATGTGCTTTTTTGTTGAAGCTTAGTGGATTAAGTATTTACATTAGTCCTGAATGTTAATTGCATATTACCTTTCAATAATAAGTAAATAATAAGAATCTGGTATATCTTAAATACCAAATTTTGATAATTGTGCATTTAGCATTTTGTAAAGGAACCTTCTTTTAAAGTCAGAAGTGAAATCTGAATCCAGTTAAAGCCACAAAAGTACATGCATTTACACTGCTTTAACTGCTGTGTATTCATTTTTTAGCTGTTACCTTGCTTTTCCTTACTCTACATTAAGATTCTTATAGCTTTTTCAGAGAGAGATTCTTAGAATTACTAAGGAGATAGACATAAGTGATATAACCTGAGAGTGTGATCTGTGCAAGATAATATAGTTGAAGAAATAACTGCTTTTTAAAGTATTTAAATCTTTCCTATGAAAAAGTTACATCAAATATTTAGTATCGTACTGCTAGGTATTTTACATGTATTATATTTTACCTCTTTCCTAAATAGCTGTAATGCTGAATCCCTAATCTTTCCATTATTCGTTCTCACAGGTGCTTACTAAGGAATTTTATAGTCTTCAGTCTTCTAGTGAAACACGCATTATTGAACTTCAAACACAGAATTCTGAGTTTCAAACAAGGCTAGATACTTACGAAAAACTTGAAAAAGAGCTTGATGAGATAATATTGCAGACAGCAGAAAGTAAGTTCTGTCACAAATTATATTCTCTCTGTAGGTGTTTCTACCATTATGACAAGATGTTTTGTTTCTCATGGCACTTGGAAAGTATTACAGTGCCTGTCATTCTCCTTCCTTATGCCTGACAATTAAGAGGCAGAAATTATTTTGATAGGAAATGTTAATGACAGGTTTCTAAATGTATTTGTAAATATGTATCGAACTTAGACATGTGGATATGTAAAATCACCTCGGTGTTTCTTTTTCCCTCACTTCTCTTTTCCTTATTCTAATAATCCATTCTAATTACATACTTTTTTTAGGATTCTCCTATTATTTAAATATATTTTGAATACCACTAAACCCTCTTTGTTGACAGTTATACGTTTCATAATACATTACAGTGATTGATGTGAATTTTTGAATGAATTGGGGGGGAAAAAAGCTCTTCCTTGTGCTGAATTAATAGTAATTAGACATTAAGTAGTTGGTTGTGGCAGATCAGTCTGTTCCAAGTACTAAACCCTGGATTAAATTCAGGCCTTGTTAGTCTTGAAAATTTTTGTCTCTGGTTGGCAAAAATAACAATATTTGTTCTCAAACACAGCAAAATTTCTGTGAAATATCTATTAATTTGATTTTCAGCCTAAATGAATTCACAAAGCAAGCAATTTCTAATTTGAAACTAAGACTCTATTCTTGAAGCCTTTTAGCCTGTGTGTAAACAGGCTTTCAAACTAATTCATATATCTTCTTGTCCTTTTCTCTTTTTTAGCTCCTCCAAAAAATAATCACAATTTATAAATAATGTTTTCCAGGTAGAAGAGCACTGCATAAGCTATCTATATACACAATAGTGTAGAGCAAAGTATGTGTTACTGGGAGGCAGTGATGTCTGGGTATCTTTAGTAATTAGACTGTACATACTCTATTAATTTTATACTGCAGCTTATACTTGTTAGAATGGCTTGACTACACAGAGGTTCCAGTCTGACCATAAGCATGTTTGCTATATACATGCTTATGTTTTAGTCAGTCACATGTTTTTTGAAGTACAGATATAAACTTGCCTAAGGAGTATTTGTGTATTAACATGGAATTTTTGAACATTACCTTCATTTTTTCCAAGGAGAAGATAGCATTCAGAATGCTGTTTTTTGTTTACACTGATTTACATTTTCTTATGCATCTTGGGATGGCAGTAAAGTTTTTTAGAGAGCTAAATCATTCTTAAGAAGAAGTTAAGTATGTATTTTAATTGCAATTTTTATTCTGTGCTATAGAATATGACTTAAAGAAATTAAAGTTTATAAACGGACTGTTCTGTTAAAATATAATGGATTTATTTTCTGGTTTTGTTGGAGAAAAAAAGGAGTTATAGTTCAATATTATTTTAATATTAACCGCATCAATATTAATAATTTCTATTTAATAACTAACATTGTGTTTTCTTACTATTATTATAATATATTTGATATTGCAAGTTAGGATTAATACTAATTAAGACTGAATTCTGGCACCAAGGTGAACTTCTGAGGAACATCAGAAGAAATAAAAGTATTTCTTTTTTAAAAACCTCCTCCTTTGAAGGAGAACACAGGCATACTTCCTCCTGTGTCTCAAATTATGTCCTCATATTTACATGTCATAAATAGCTAAAGTTAGAAAAGTAGTTGAAAGAAAGCAAATAAATTATTTTTCAAATTTAATGTGTTCTGGAAATACTCCAGTCTGTCTTTCAAAGAATATAATTTAGGCTAAAGCATGGTGTGGAAGAAAATTAGAATTTTCTATGGACTTGAGTGAGAATAAGATTTCACTCTTCAGTCCTATGGTCACTTTTGTATATTTCAGTACCATGTAATATTCTTTTCTTCTCCTTGAGTTATGAAGCCTCTGCTGTTTTACAATATTTGGGGGTGCTGGCGGAGGTTGGGTTCTCTGGACTTTTTAATAAACTGTATTTGCACATGTGAGGTGTTTTTTGTCATATAATCATATAAGCTTTTTATTTTTTTCCTTTGGAGAATGTGCATGTGGAAGAGATCACTGAGTTGTGACTGTTATTCCCTCGTCATTATGCCTCACTTTATTAATATTAAAATAACAGGAAACAGCCTATTCAGGAAACTACCAAGAATTTATGTAGCCACTCCTTACATCATCTGAGTGGTTTCCACATGAATAACAACAGTAAACTTTCTTGGCATTTGTGTATTCCTCCTATTCAGGGTAAAATCTTCACTTTGGGGTATTTTTGTTAGACTAGTTGTGTGATTTTTCTTGCTTCTGTTGGTTAGTATCTTTTTAAGAAAAAGGTTGAACCCTCCTGTATCCTCACAGTGGCACCTTTTTGCTAACTAGTGTAAAAAACTGTTGTTAATAAATGTCCACGAACTTGCAAAATTTATATTTTATACCACAAAGTCAGGTGAAGAGCCTGGAAAGTCATAAAAGAAGAGAAGCACACACTGATACAGAACATTACTTTGGCTTGATATCTACAACATTTCCAAATTTTTTTGTTTGTCTTCACAATCTGACATTTACATGGACACTACTGACAGATATGAATTTATAGGGCAGGATCTTACTGACATTTTTCTGAGACATACAACACTGAATTTGTAACCAAAAAGAAGGATTATGAGAAAGGCAGGTTAAATTATTTTTTTATGTTTTTCTAAACCAGAGGTACTTAAAGCACCAGAGAATTCCCCGTCATAACTAAGACAGCCTTGAAAATCTGAAGTTCTGGTGCCTTCGTACTGCCACATCAGTAAACTTTTTCTGTCATATTTACTGGAATTTCTGTGTTGTTTTTCATGTAACTAGATATGTGACTTATCAGAAGCGTTCTACTAGAGGCTTTTCTCTTTCTAAATGTGTTTTAAGTATCCTTGTTTAAAATAGCATTAAAAGAGTATTACACAAGCAAGGAAAGAAGCTATAGCGCTGTGCAAGGTGTTCAGAGAAGGTATTTCTGATTTTGAGCCACTTGAGCATTACAAAAGACGAGTCAGATAGGACTGTCGCATCATTTCCTAAATTTGTTTCTCCTATTCCCAACTACTTTATTCATCAAAGCTGTTGTGTAGGGCAGGTGTTCACACCCGGCTGCTCCCCCATTCTCTGTCCCCCTCTCCCCCTCTCTCCATCCCCTCTGCCCTGCCTACCACACACACACACACTCTCTCNCCACACACACACACACACACCCTGGCCTCCAGCCACTTTATCTTACAGGAGAGAGGAAGCCTGAATTACATGAGCTGAAATATTAAAATCTGTACACACTTTATTCTTTCTACTATTTCAATGTGTTTTAAATCCTTAGAAATACATTTTCAGAAATCAGTCATCTATGGATGCAGAGATTATTTTGAATAATTTTACTTTGCATAAACATAAGAATCTCCTTCTTGCCCTTCTCTGAAGATGGGTATGGCATTTGTTTTCCTCAGGTTATCAGAAATTTCTGATCACCACAGTCTTTCCAAAATGATAGTGAGCAGCCTCACAGTGACATCAGCTCCCTCAGCATCCTCACATGTGTCCCTTCTGGTCCCACAGACTTGTTTATGTCCAGTCGGCTTAAGCACTCCCTAATTTTATCTTCCTCTACTTCCTCATATATGCACAGAAAATTAATTCTTTAGAAGAAAAACCTGTGCAACCTAACGCTTTACTGCTGAGTTAAACTAATACTACTAGTGTGTGTATTGTGACTGTACCAATAATATGAATATTCAAGTAAACTGAACTCTTCTCTTTTCTTTCTTTCATATTGCATAAGTCGTATGCTAATTAGAAAAGTTTACACCAACTGAAAACCTAGCTTCTAGAAAAATGTTTGTGTGTATGTATAATTATAATTAAAATTGCTTAGAAGTTTGTAAGTTCTTGCACTGTAATTAGGTTCTTCAGCAGTACCTTTCTGCAATTTTTTTCAGTGGAAAATGAAGCTGAAGCTGAAAGGGTTCTCTTTTCATATGGGTATGGTGCTAATGTTCCTACAACAGCCAAAAGACGACTAAAGCAAAGGTAAAAAAGTGCCTCCTGAACTTACTCATTCAAGATAAAGTAAATGAAGATATGTGCATTATGTTTTGTCTTAGAATCCAGTCAGTTTGATTAACAAAAAGAGGGGGTTTTTAATGACTTAAGTATACAGGAATAGGATGAAGACTAGGACCTGTTAATGTGGTTGATGCATGTAAATGAGCATATACATATATTTCTAGGTCATTTTAAGACCTTTTTTCCTTGTGTTTCAGAAAGATGAATTTTAATTGTATAAAACTAAACAGCTGTAAAAACAGACTAGTTATATTGTTTACATAATAGGAAATAAGTTTTTAATACCCTAAAAATTATTGTGTGTAATTGTAGCAAAAACACATCTGTCAGGAAATTAAGAAGGCCAAGGTTTCAGAGCATTACTGTTTCATCTTTACAAACATATGATCTGATTCCAGTTATATTTCTTCAGTTTGCTCTGATACCATTTGATCAATAGATGAAAATTATGTGTAGGCTGAATAACATACCTCTTGATCATAGTAATTTTTAAAATAATAAATGTATATTATGCATTGTCTTTTAGAAATTATAGTGACATTTGAATGCCTCTTTGTGAGCATAAAGGCTCCAACTCACTGAAGTACAGGGAATGTGGTTTTATTTATAATATTTTTAAGCTGTGACTACAGTAAAGCTTTTGCTGTTGTTCAACATATGTATAGATAGTATAAAAAGAAAACATAACCTAAGACTGGAATCATGGAATAGTAGGATGATTCAGTTTGGAAGGAACATCTGGAGGTCAGCAGGGTCCAACACCATGCTCAGAGCAAATCCAATTGTTCAAGAGCTTGTCCAGCTGAGTTTTGATTTTT
>VZTV01083972.1:0-23444 GCA_013400875.1 Anhinga rufa | reverse complement strand
GCAGAAACTCTGCTCCAGACAGCATGGGAAGGCACAAAAGTGCTGGCGATGTGTCACAGGGCTCGGTCCCCAGTACCGAGACAGGGTTCAAGGAGCAGAGGAACCACCTGTACTGAAAAAGAATTGGGTTAGGGATCTCTTGAGGGCTACTGGACCTGATGGGATGCATGCAAAGGTACTAACAGAACTGGCCAATGCCATTGTGAGGGCTCAGAGTTATCAGACATATCAAAACTGTGAAGATTCCAACCAAATCAGGAAAAGAATTCCACCACGAGGACAGTCTGGTTGCAGCATGGAGCCCCACAGAAGCTGTAGGATCTCCATCCTGCAAGGTTTTCAAGACTTGACTGGATAAAGCCCTAAGCAACTTCGTCTGAATTTAATGCTGAATCTGCTTTGATCAAGATGGTATTACAGATCAAGGGGTATTACAGACCCCTAAGGTCCCTACTAAACTTAGTGATCCTATGAAGCTACTACAGATTTGAACGTTGTACAGTATAAATACCAGAATTGACTCATGTTCTAACCAACTTATCAGGCTGCCCACAGCACAAAAGCTGCCACGTTATCAAGCACTGCTCTTCAACCAATTCTGCATCAGTGGCAACTTAGCCTTGTAAACTTCAAACCAGGAACTTCTTTGAAATGACAGACAGAGGCATGCTCACTAAACTAAAGTTAGCATCTGATTTTTACAGTGACATGCATGCTCCTTTCCGTTGCTGCTATCCCTTTTATTCAGCTCTTAGCAGAGAAGGGGGTGGGTGGCACAGGAGGGAGCTGAGGGCTGGGCAGAAGAGGCTGCCGATGCTCTGTTTCGATAGAAGCCTGGTCTTCACTGTCTCATTAGTTTGAATTTCGTACTAATAAAATTTCCCACCCTACAGAAATGGCCCTGCTTTGCATTAAGGAGTGCCTTAAGGAAGGTAATAAGACAGGATGGCTGGAGCTCAAGCGCCAATAAAACTGAAACAGCAGAGATCTAGCAGCCTTATAATAACTTGCTAGTTGCTAATTTAACTGATCCACATAGACAAATTGCTTTTTTTGTGTAGGCACTCTTATCTGGGCAAGGCTTACTTGAGCAGAATAACTGAAGTTACCTATGGCACAAAAGCAAACGTAGACTGCCAAACCTTCCCAACAGAGACGACCTTTACTTGCCCATTACTATATGCTCCTACTAACAGCTACAGGTTGAGGCTGTAGTACTATCTTTAAAGTACTTACATAGATTCTAATACAACTGGAAAAAACGTACTGTGCATCTATCTTCTGAGGAGACTAATAGAGGCACTGTTCACAGGTGGACAGCAGACTCTCTACATGCGAAGATAATGCAATGGTAAAGACAAATGAGACAGACTTGATGTGGATGCTTGGTGATCAGTAAGCTGTGGCTGGGCAAGGCAGTCCACAGAAGGTCTGGCTGTCCTGACACATTTTTACTCCCATAAGTGGTGCAGCACAAAGGCTAAGGGCAAGCGTTAAGTGTTTGCAAAATTAAGGCAATACGAAGTGAACTGCAGCTTGGCTAAGGACATGGAAGGAGATCATGTATTTCTGCAACCAAGTTCCAGAAAAATCGGTTAATATCCTTAAAAGAAATCTCAGATGACCACACTGCTTTTCCTGAGGTTTTTTTCATCTGCCTATCACATCTGGAAGGAAACAGAAAAACAAAGGGTCCATTTAACTAGGTCAGAAAGTTCCCAGTTGCCAAGGTACAAAAATGTGAATTAATCCATTTTCAGGACTTCCAGTTTGAAAAACAGTGAGAACCAAACAAGTATTTGAGATTGGTTACCCCTCTACATTCTTCCTGCACTTGCAGCTCAATCTGCACAGAAACATGCAGAAAACAAGAAAACAGTCCTTCCCTTCAGCCTTGACCTGAACAGAAATAAGCCTTCAAGGCATATCCAGGCATTTTCAGCACAGCATTTTCCAGAAGCATAAGACATCTGGGCAAGGTAACGTCTTCATAACAGCTGTGCCAGCTAAAGGCAACCGGCATATTTTGAGAATGAAACCAAATGCACCTACTTTGCACATCAGAAAGTGTTATAAAGGGCCCCCCATAACAGTGTTCTGCTTCCCCTTCACCAGGAAAGCAATGCTAGAAATGACAGCATGCTAAGGCAGCTACTCCAGCAGAAAGTTCAACGACCACTTCAATTGGCCCAACAAGGATAGCAGGTACATTTCAACCACACAAACCTTCAAAATTTGATCCAGTATTTTGAGATTGGAGGATCAAACTGTTTGCAAGAATAGGTTCTCTGTGTTCTGGGCCACGCTGCGGAAAGCAAATATTCCTGGGCTGTGCGGAATTTGGAAGAGATCCACCTTCCTTTTATATACCAAGGAGGAAAAAAAAAAGTAAAAGAAGGAAAAAAGGTTTGAGGGGGGGAAAAGAGGCCTTTTTAAGTGGAATATCAGACCCAAGCAGAAGTCAGTGGAAGTAGAGTGCAAAGTTTCTGATGGCCCTCTGCTGAGACAAACACTGATTCATTGTTTGTCATCAGCTGGAATTTGAGCCCTCCTACTTCCCTTCTCTTTCAGCATCTCTCTCTCCAAATGATCTTTGCATTTGACATGATCACCCAAAGGTTTGTTTTTGCACAGAGCTAACACCATAGCAACAGAAGTGAGAGAAAATATTTATCAGCACCAGCTTGAAAACACAGAGAGATATTGCTATGATGCCTTTTCTTCTGTGAAGTAGGCTATAGCCTACTCTGTTTGCCCTTTTCTATATTTTAAAAAAAACAAACCAACAAAACAAGCAGACATTGGTTTCATGGCATTAATACTTACTATCAAAACTCAGCAGAAGTCAGGAGAATGACATGGAAAGCAGTGTCAAAACGGTACACAGAAAATGCCAGATACAAGGCATATGCCTTTCCAGGTCTTACAAACCCATATATGGAAGAAAACAACCTTTAGATAAATGTTCTTATCATAGCTGGCTGTAGCTAGCCTGCTCACCTTCTAATAGAAAGACTGGCTGGGAGTTAAAAAATACTCCAAGCTTAGAAATGTCACAGTCTGCCCCATAGCCTTCCTAGAGCATCCACTGGAGAGCAAGTTACAGGCATACAGAGCTCTACCTCTGCCCTCCTCTCCCCTTCCCCTTTCCTCTGTCCTCCAGAAAGAGCCAGCCAGCACATTATCCAAATCATTACCCAGGAGGGCAAAAAAAGTTTATTTCCATTAAGCATAATTTGTTTAAAGTTTTGGGGTTGTTTTTCTCCAGAACGCCGGCAATCCATCTCTATTGCAGGGACAGGGCAAGCGCCTGGCAGAGTGCCACAGCTCTCCACTGGTCCCAACTGCAATCCCACACACATGCATTTCTGGAAGCCGTGTTTAAAAATAAAGCTATGTCCAAGTGAAAAAAAATCTGGATTCGTTCACTCAGGAAAAAAAAAAACCCAAACAAGTGCAAATGTTGGATTTAGCAAAAAGAAATATTATTTATCTAAATGGTTAAAAATAGTTTTATATTTTTTGTTTTATTCAGTGTTTCCAGTCCATGCTATAATCAACTGTATTTCGGAATCTGGCTGAGCAGGATTTGTGGTTTTTTTAAAAGCTCTTCTTCAGAAATAGTTTTGGATTATCATTCACATAAAATGAAGTCTTAATACCAACCTGTTCTGTTCTCTAAACTGAAGACAGATCTGTCTACTGCTATATCCCTAAGGAATATACAACTCATCTCTCCATTTCTATTCATCCTCACATTTCTCTTAAAATATTTTCATTTAAGTGAAAAAAAAACAAACTCATAAATCTACTGTTTAAGCATTTTGCTCCCAGTCTCCAACTGGCTAACAAGCTCCACTCACCAGGATGCTGCACTAAGTTCTTGCTTTGTTTCAGTTTTTATTTGATGCACTGCTTCGGAGCAACATAACAGGAGTGTGTGTCCCTCCACAGCAGCCTGTCCTGCTGCAGGTAGAAAAAGCTCTTGAAACTTTCACCCAAAGAAGGTAAATAAAGATAAGGAGAAAATCATCAGAGATGACAGGTTTGTTCTGAGCCTTCTCACTAGGCAGATACCACCAAATCATCAGACCTTATCTCAAGTGCTAGAAAGCTTAATATAAGGCCACAAAAGGGAAAGAATCTGTCCAGTTTTCCGGTAGAGACCCATCAGTGCTCTGCTACACATTTTCACAAGTCACAGTTCAAAAGTCCCTTTGTGGTAATTTCAGTGTTTTCCTCCCTGTGAACCAGACATACAGTACCAGCCTGACCTGACCTCTCTGCTCCCTGACTTCTGAGGCTGTATGTGGAATTTTCTACACAAATCTATTGTATCCTGATACTCAGATACTCAGTCAAAGCTGCACTGACCCCAAAACATGTGAGGTTCATTTCAGTCTTAATTAAGCTTCTTAAACTCCACATATACCTTCAGGTTTTTAGTCATCCTCCTCCTCTCCTGGGGCTCTTTTCTACCATGTATCTTCATCCCATGTATTTATATCAAAAGGCTTGTAAACCAAAGTTTTTAAATTCTCCCCTTCTTTCCCCAGCCAGCCCCAGTCCAGTGTTTACCTTCACTGTGCATTAATGCTGAGCAAGTCATAATGAAAAATAGCCATGAGCTCTGGGTTGGAAAGCCAAGACTTCAAGAAGCTGAACCCTGACAGCTGATGTATTGGTGGATGCTGTTCTCTACTCAAAAAGCTCAGAGATGAAAGCCTTTAAAAATATCTTACACACTCTGAAGAGGGAAGGGAAGCAGCAAAAATCAATACTGCCAAGTTCACTGTTTCACTTTATTGCAAAAAGTAAACAGAAATACACAGGATAGTCTAATTACAGGAGAGAAGGTGCTTGTATGTGAAAGGAAGTGGGGAATTCCTTGAAAAGAAATCAGGAAAACAGTCGTGCCTGTCCATCCGTACATGCAAGAGCTACTCGTGCAGAACAACAGCATCAGAAAAAAATGGCACAGAAGCCTACCTGCTCTTCTGACAAACCAAGCGAAATCCACAGGACCAAACAAGACCAGCATGTCCTCCTTTCCCAAATTAAATCCTACAGGAGCAGTTCAGTCCTGTCCCTCCACCGGGACTACACTCCCACAAACCCTGCTCTCAGGTCTATGCAAGTACAAAACTGACCCAAATGACTCCCTGCCAAAGCCCATGGAAGGTGACAAAGTATACATCGGTATACATTTTCTCATGGGGAAAGACATTGTGTTACCTGGTAGACAAAACCCCAAAATATTCACTGATATACAGGCTCTCCATAGCTCCAAAAATATTCACATATTCAAACTAAACAAACATTTACACATTTAAGAGAGCTCCTCCACATCTCTCTGGCCAAGCGAGAAAGTGATCTGGGCTGCTGTCATGCACAGCTAGTGCAAGTATTTAGCACTTGCTGCTGCTGATGATGCGGCCAAAGGATACTGAGGGAGAACATAAACTCCTCTGTGCAATGCAAACACCAGTTCTGCCCCACTGCAAAGGGCAAACATGGACCTGACCATCAAGGGCTGTAAAGAAAGAGCAAAGAGTTCACCAAGAGGCCCCATTTTCTCTCTCCACAGCCCCCTTCCCCAGCCATCTTTCTCTGGTGCCAAAATAACTTGCACGTCCTGTTGCAGCAGCGGCAATCTGAGAAAGGAAATCCGCTGCAAGAAGGAGGCTTCCCCCCTCGGCTCTCACACTCTCCCCTCACACTGACCAGAGGAGAAAGCATCACAGCATTGGTAACAGCCGCCACATCAGAGGGGAACTCTTTCCCAAGCAGGAAGGAAATGTAGCTTGGAAATACCCTACCTTTTTGCTAGTCTTCTCGGAATCAAGGAACTGAAAGACCAACCAAAGTGCTTAACTTTCTACCACTGCAGGACACTAACTCTACAGGTCATCTTTTGTTGCTCTGCCCAGCTTAGTTTAAGAGAACCAGCAAAGGAGAAGGAAAGCGTGTCCCACGCTGGGACACGTCGCTCAGAATCTCAGGTGGCAAGATAAGCCTAAAGGTGATGAGCAGCACAGCATAAGCTATGAAGCCCTCCTGGGTTCCCATTTTCTCAGATACCGAAACTTTATATACCAGAGGAGAAGATTCTGGGTTTAACAGATGGTTTCTTTGCATTTTCTTATGCTGGCGCCAGAGCGGATTACTTTGCATTCTGCTTGGCACAAGTTGCCAGAGAGACTGTGTGAGCACTTGACACATTTTCAGGAGTCACACACTGCTGCTCCCCTGGAAGCTAGGTACGATCTTCAAAACATCTGGGAAGTTCTCACTTCTAGCTGTATTCTAAATAAAATGAGGTAAAAGGAATCTCATAGCTTTTTCTCTTTTACACTACATGTACTAACATACACGGACACCATTTATGGATTCCTTACTCAACTGCTAGATAAACTGACTGGCCTTTGCACGTTCAAGGCTTGTCCTGCAGTCACGCAATCCCCCAGGACCTCGGCGAGCATCGCCTCCCCACAGCCTCTCTGCACCCTCCCACAGAAGCGAGCAGCGAGCCAGCACGGCTGTCGCCTGTGCAGTAACAGTGACAGACAGTGACTCCCAACTCCTACTCAGCGTGCAGAACAACGCTGGGATAAGTTACTGCATCTCAGTTACTCAAACCTCTCCCACTGCCCCCTCTCCTCCCTCCTCTGACCCTGGCATATAAACCTCCACTGAGCATCACCCTCCTGTTAGTACCAAGTTTTCCCTGCACTTCTTTAAAAGCAAAACAAGAAATCCATGTCTGGGTTATGGCTAAAGCTCTTCACGGCAATGATTTTCTTTTCAGTAGAGATTTTTTTTTTTAACCAAGACCGGAACTTTGTTACTATATTGGTTTTGACTTAAAGCCCAATGCAAAAAAACTTTTCTAGAAATTAAACTATAACTTGGCTTGGCTTATCTCTTTCTCTCCTGTACAATTCTTTGGCAGCTGCAGGAAGTTCTTTCCAGAACTTGCAAAGATGCAGGAATGGCTGTTTCTGAGCACAATATTAACCTGAGAGCTCATGTCCCATTAGGGCTGGACTGCAGCGAGCAGGTTTTGGTATGCAAGTAGTTAAGGAGTTCAGTCTTGTTCAGGGACAGTCTGAAAGGCAATTGCTGATTTTCAGCACTGCAGGAGGAATAATCGATGTTACTCAAATCCAAACACAAGCCTCCTGCCAAGGGTGTCTCCTGAGGTCATCAACGCTCCTGTGGATTAGGAAGGGCAGCAGAACAAATCCAGAGATCAGCAGAGGAGAAAAGTTTAACAGAAAACGTGTGACACAGGAGGATTAGCACTCCAAAGGAGGAAAGCAAGTTATAGAAAAACAAGATCCTAAGAAGAATTTGCAGTCAGCGTAACCTGCTGCTGAGACTGCCTTGCTTTACTTTCTGGAACTCTCAAAGACAGTGTTTACATACACCAGATTAAAAGGCTACATAGGTAATCCCAGTAGTGGAAGGTATGGGAAAATTACAAAGTGGTTCACAAAATTTCTGGCTCACTTCTTGAACTTAAAGCTTTGGAATAGGCAGATCAGATCCAGAAAGACTAGAAAGACTTTACAAGGAAGATTTGTAATGTTTCTTTGAGCAAACTGGGTCAGCTCTGGCCGAGTTATTGAACTGACAGATCAGTCAATCCTGTAGGAGAGCAGACACTAAAAGAGGAGTGGAATGGAGAAGTCATCCATGGAGAACACTCCAACTAATCCAGAATACAGACATATTGAAGCACTACAGCCAGTACAGCCCGGGTAAGCAAAGGGAGGAGGGTGTGAGGGGTGCACTTCTCAGAAGCTTTCAGTGCTTAATTATATCATCATATAAACATTCAAAATATCAAGATCTGACAGTACTGCAAATACTTTTTTTATTTTAATAACTACTGGATATAGAGAAAGTTAAGATGAAGGAAATGTGTTCTGAAAGTTGCTCTTGGAGTCACGTACACATGCACTGCACAACCTCCCTCTCTTTGGCTGTGGGATTAGATAAGTAGAAAAGTTGATACATAAGAAACATCCCCCAGAAAGCCTGGCTACTACCCTTTATCCTAAGGGCCGAGGAAGCTCAGCTCTGGACTTGCACCACACGGCTCAGGCTCAGCTTAAGGATAATTCTTCAGGCCCACCTGTCAAACATCAAGAGCAGTCGGTGCTCCTGTGTGCATGGCTGCACTTCCCAAGAGATCGCCAATGTCTCTGCTGTAATTCTCCCCTCAACAAAGCTTCCAGAGGGTGAGAAGAGAGGCACAGACAGGCCACCGGCACCCTCTTAATTTCTGTTAGCTACTTGCCCCATGAGAGCTGGATTTCTAGGTGCATTCCCCTTCCTCAAGAGGCTCTGGATGATGCTGAGTTGTAAGCAAATACAGGCAGCACCCAAAGGGCATTTAATCCAGTCTGCTCATCACTTTGCTGAATTTATGTGGTCTTTATTGTGTACTAGGGAGTTTAAATACATGTGGAGAGAGCAATAGCTGTCAGGGTAGAAAGTTTTTATGCTCTTTATTTGCCCCCTGCCTAAACTAATTAGGATCCCTTCTGAAAAACAAAACAAAACTGAAACATATTTCTCTTAACAAAAGATCCTCCTTCATCCAAACATAGAATCATAGTACTGCTCATGGACACTGGGTAGCTAGTAATGTTTGTGCAACTGTGAAGGACAGAGAAGGAGGGAGAAGTAGTACACTGGAATACGACAGGGAAGAAAAAAAAGCTTTACAAGACTTAGCCTAAGGGGGAAATAAAAATTAGTAAGGTGGCTTTTAAATAAAGGCCATGCTTAGCTTGATCTATCTCATATCCCTGTGCTGCATGAACAGCAATCAAAGAGCGACCATGAAGAGAAAGAAGAGATTGTGGCATTTCCTTCCTTCCTGTTCCAGCAAGTATTATTTATGGGAGAAAGAAGTTGCCTTTCGATTACAAACCATTACTTCAGCTTGAAACCACTGCTCTCAGTGAGACAAAATGATGAAACTGTTCCTTCCAAGGATGAATTTAAAGGCATTTGAAATGGTCTGAAATGAACACAGCCACAAAGGTAAAACAGTTAGCTCACGATTTCTCAAACTGAGAAGGAAGGGCATGGTGAGGATCACAACCATCATGGACCACCCTCTCAGGTGCTGCACTGCTAGAAGGTACTGGAGAAAGGAGCAGAAAGTGAAGCCAGGACAAGGTGGCTGGGACACAAGCATGGCTCTAACAAGTGGAAAAGGAGCACAGCAGGTCTGACGCACCGCTTCAGCAAACACCCTGGCATAGAGAAGGTGATCACAATAGCTAATGGCCAACAGTTTGTTTCTCAGGAACTGCAAGCTTTTCTTTTTGCTTTCTACCATGTCTGACAAAGTCCTTGCAAGTGCTCCAAGGCTCAACAATGCATCAGACATCTTTTCCCACCCAGGTGAACTGCCTTCCAAAACAGCACCTGCCCAACGCATACAAAGCACCACTGTCACAGGCAGAACATTTTCGGTAAAATTCCCTTTAAACAAGAGTGATAAAAAGTCTTGCTTTTGCGGTGCTGAGGTCTGACAATCCCACAGTATTATTTGGACATAGTCAGATATTAATGAGAATGAAAACAAGAGGAACGGTATCATTAGGGGAGATTAGCTGCTTAAACTCAGGAGAACAAACACTAGGACTGAGGCTATGGTGAAGCAGGAAAGCAAACAAAATTTAGTAATACAAAGAATACTACATCAAGCTGGCTTAGTTTAAATTACAGGATAAAACAGTGTACAGCTCAAGGATTTTTTTTATGATCTCAGGATGGCAAATTGATAAATTAAAGGAAGTAATTAGCAAAGACTGCTGAGTTGTGAAAAGCTCAAGGATTTGATCATAAGGACGCTTGGCATTTCTTACAGGCATGCCAAATAGTGAAATGTATTTCAGGAATACATAAAAAACAAGAAAAATTGGGATCTCTGTGCTGCAAGTAAAGGTTTAATATTAAAGATAACATAGGAATGGCCCCAAACTTTACATGGATAGTGGCCTCAGTTTTCAGCAAGAATAAAAATGCTGACTGTGGGAGCAAGGCAAGCTGCGAAACAAAAATGGGTACAGATATATCAATGGGTACCAGCAGTCAAAGCCAGAACTCATAGAGCGAGATTCACTTCACCTCATTTTAAGGAGTCGATAACTACACTGTAATTTCAGGCTTCTCCTTGCAGTCAGAGAGAAGTTAATAAGTATCTTGATGCTTTAAATTAATCTAGGCTGCTTTACATTCCTATTCTAGGATATGAGGAATTGCACCTGAAATATGCCTGATCAGTCTAGTGGAGTGGCACAGATGTCAGATGACTCTGAAGAGTTTAATGTGCTGAGGTGAGGGGAAGCTGCCTCTCTCCCATAACTGGATACTTAAAAAAACCCAAACAAACAAAACAAAAAAACCCCACAACAACAAAACAAAAACCACAAAAAAAAGAGAACAAAACAAAACAACAAACTACCAAAAAACCCTCTAGAAAACAAAATCCAGTTAACCAAAATATGGCATAGGAAATCACATGGTCATGGGTCCTTACAAACTACAAATAGGAGCACTTGGGCTAATGTAGATTCTTTGAGCATTAACCGCTTTCTGGCAAGAAAAAGCTTACCATAATCATAAATACTGCTGCTGCACTTGAGTACTGCTTTACTTTATGCTATAAATGCGCATTCTGGGGTGCACAGTATGAAGAGAAATCTGCTACACAGGAACACGTATGGTCCCTAAATATTCTTTTAGGAACAAAAGAACTAGGAGGTGCAGCAATGGAGATCAAACAGAAAAATCTCAGGTTTCAAATTATTCAAACTCACATTTCACTTTCATCATCAAGTGCTAAGTGAGAAGCACACAGGCATGATTAAAAAAAGACCATCAGAAACATTACCCAAGAAGAAACAGGTAAAGAAGCACTTTGTCATTGAGTTGTAAATCAAGTCTGGCACACCCCCCAATTCTGAGCTCAGTGCTCACCGACCTTGACTGATGAGCCTTCCTCACCAGATGGAGAAGGAAGCTGTATTGGCAAGGCACCCAGGCCTCGAGGGACACCTCTGCAAGGATCCTGCAAGTACCTTGTCTCGCTAAATGGCTGCACTGACTTAAAGGAGTATCAGCGACATGAAATAAGGTCAGAACTTCATTTTCATTAGTTAATAATAGTTTCAGGTGCTATCTCCCAAGCCTACCATCTGACTGTTAGAGCTTTAAAATGACATTACCCGCCCTCCCACTATTCATTTTGTTTTCCCTTTCACTGTTTGAAAGGCTCAAGCAAACAGGAAAATTATTTCCTATTCAGGGAAGACGGTGAATGCAGCAGTAATTAAATGAGCGAGAAAAAGAACAGCTAAAATTGTCGTTCTTATTCCTCACTCAACTCTGTGTACAGGAATCTCAAGCATTCCTGTCACAGCAACAGGTAAAACATCCTCAGAAAATGGAGTCTATAAACTGTTGGTATGACTTCCACAGACACCAAATCCCAGCCTTAGTATTCATACTAATTTTAACAGGCAAAGATGGAAAGAGGAGAAAATAGTTAAAATATAAGAACACAGCTAGAGTGTGAAAAGCCTGTTTGTGTAGCTTATAACTTCATGACACAGAAAATCAGATAAACTCCTAGAAGGTCTCATGTGATAACCTAGTTTCCAAAGCATGTTTGCATGCACTCTCTCCCTGAGCTCTGATATCAAGGCACTTGTCTTGACCACCACTCAGCAGTCTGTCAAGACACCCTAATGACTTCCTACCTCCCTCCGCTGTTTCTCGTCTGTCAGCACAGATGATGCTTCATCTACCCACATTTTCTTTCCTTCTTCACTCTTTTGCTCTGAGGTAACTCCAAACTCCTTCTCAATTTCACCTTGGCATCTCTTCTGCACTGCTTTTGCCCAGGCAAGACCCATCCTGCCAACTGACAGAGGGCTGAGCCCAGCTCCCATCTGCCCCCAGGCCCCAGCTCTACCAAACATCCCCAGCAGCCTTTCTTTTAACACTTTGCTCTTTCTTCCCTCAGATCTGCTTTTCATTGTAATTGAACCTCAAGCTCATCCTAGTTTCTGCTTCTCTACCTCTGGCTCTTCCCTCAGCCTCTGCTCTTGCTCCCGTCCCAGTTAGCTCTCTGAGCTCCCCCTTTTTGTCAGTCTCTGTGAACAGTATCATCATCGAGTCACCAGGCCCACTGTTTAGAAGACATCATCAATTGTAGAATCATAGAATGTCCTGAGTTGGAAGGGACCCACAAGGATCATCAAGTCCAACTCCTGTCCCTGCACAGGACAACCCCAAAATTCACACCGTGTGTCTGAGGGCGTTGTCCAAGTGCTTCTTGAATAGCGTCAGGCTTGGTGCCATGACTGCCTCCCTGGGGAGCCTGTTCAGTGCTCTACCACCCTCTGGGTGAAGAACCTTTCCCTAATATCCAACCTAAAGCTCTCCCCCTCTTGCAATCCGGACCTTCCAGATTACTTGTATACCTCACCATGTCTCCCCCATTTTGGATCAGAGGAAAGCCCTCCTCTGTTCATCTTCAAAATTCTTGAGCTTATCCTCTCCTACCTCCCATCCACCCACAAAGCCAACTTCCACTGCCCACTTCAAAAACCCAACCAGTGCCTTTGCATTTTCTTCCATCCTGCTACTTCCACTTCAGACAAGCTTGCCATAAACATTTACAAAGCTTTGCCATTACTAGACTTCACATCCCTTTTTCTAATTCCTGCTTTGCTGGAGGGACATGAAGTCCCTTCCAAATAGCCAAACCCCCAAAATTCTCCTGCCTTTTCTCCAAAGGGCTACTTGACTCCACCTACCAGCTTGACCACACATAGATACAGAGAAACAGCAGTATTGGGATCACATTGCACCTAAATTAACGTGGCTACACAGCTTCCAGATGGTCAGCGAGGACACACTAAACTACTGAGGGTAGAACGACATTCACAGAGACCAGCTGAGCAGAGAGGCATCTCAGCTGAAGTTAGAGCCTTGGCAAGTAAGAAAGTTGTTCATAAAAGAAGTGTAGCATACACAAATACATTTTATGTATTTTTTTTACATACATATATTCCTACCTCTCAAATAGCCCTTGTCAGAGAGGATATACATATGTGCTTTCCTCCTCTGCTTCCCTTCTGAACTAGTTAACTTTCACTTAGGGTATGGCACGGAAGAAACCTCCACATGTTGCCACTATAAGCCATCTTCTGAAACTGAGAACTTATGTTGAGTTTCTATGCATTTACCCCATAGTCAATTCTCACCACTGTAGTATTTAAAATCCTACATTTTGGGGAGGAAAGGGGGCTTGAAACCATTACGATGCAGGTAACTGACATCACTTCACAATTAGAAGAACTCTCTTTGGGCTATGACATGAACTCTTGCCTGTCCCACACTCAGGAGCCAAGTACCTCACCATAAGCAGTCACTCAGAGTTGTCCAAGTAGGAAAAACTGAAACCACATATCATTGCTGGCACAGCTTTTACACCCAGAAATTTTCCTATACAGTTGAAAAAAAAGAGTCTGTTTGATGACAAAACCCCTTCCACGTGCTTCCTGACCAAGTGTTTGGTCTCCACCGTTAGTCTAAGCGAAGTATCTTGAAACCTTCGGGGCGCAAGCACACTTGAAACTTTCAGGACAAATCTCAACTTCCAAATGAAAAATTCTTTCCTTATTGAAAGCAAAAGATGGGAACAAACTTCCCATTTTAATGTATGGCAACAGGCACATAAGAATCAGCTTCATAAAACTTCAGGGAAAATGTCTATTTAATGAGGATTTTAATGGACCATGCTGAAAAAAAGACCAGAATTTACCCCCTTTGCATCCCCTGACTTACTGTACCTGCTCAATCTACCAGCACAGAAAAGCAGACTTAAAAATCTCAGAAAACTACAAAAAGAGTTCCTGCAGATGAAGTCTACCCTGCGCATCGCAGCAGTATAAAAAAAAAAATAAAATCTAACTGCTTCCCAGCAGGAACTGGTAAGGCAATTTCCAAAGGCTACTTCCTCTAAACTGTGTTGCAATGCGAACACGGCCACGTTCAGCCAGGGACTCCCACCAGAAGGCAGTAGATCCAGAGCTGTCCAATTCCTGATTCTCACCTTACCAGAGAGATTAAAAAGGGCGGTTCCAATTTTCTGACCATGACGTCCCCCTCCACTGCTTTGTATCTCTCTAAAAGCCCCCTTTATTTCCCTCCATCCCTCCTTGGCAGCTGAGGATTACTGCCGAACTGGCGTCTCCCTCCTCTTCAGTCAGTTCACATGGCCACGACTCCCCGCCGGCAGCCCGCAGGGCCATCCCTCACTGCTGTTTACAGACAGGAAAGACTGAGGTGTGTGACCCAGCTGGCCCCTATTAAAGATAATGTTATCACAGCTCCAATTGTTCCTGTCTACATCTGCTGGTGGGAGGAAATAATTGACTTGTCTGAGCTGGAACAGGGGATGTTGGAGAACTATGAATCAGAAAGCTGCTTGTGTCAGGAAACTTCGGCCATATGTTGCATTAATAAAGGATTTTTTTTCCATAGCTGTGCTAATAAATGGCAATTTACTGTTATTTCTCCCTACTTCTTCCTATTCACATGGAAGAAAGAGGGAGGGTGTGGGGGAGGTGGTACGGGGAAAGGCAGAGACCTACATGCAAAACCAGAGGTAAACCTTCCCAGCGCCTTGCACGCAACTGCAGCCACACGCAGTATCTAACACGTACAAGACCTGCGCCACCGTGAAAATATAACTGCTAGCAAACAGGAAGCACTGCAGGATCTACATGCATGTCCTGAAGTGCTGAACTCTAAGCCAAGTCCTCAGAAAAACACACCAACTGAAAAACAATGGAGGCGTCCTCCACACCGGCTTCCTACTGACCTACAGCAGGACCCACTGTGGGGCCAGTTTGGCCGTGGTTGCAGGCACTGGGAGTGCCCTTCGGCACGGACCTTCAAGGATTTTTTTATTATACAGAGCAGCATTTCAGAGGAAGAATACTAGGATTATGAGTGATCAAGTTGCAATGTTTTACCTAAAACACAATAAACTATGCTCCAAGGCACCATACTCACCTTGAGAAGGCTTGTCTTCTGTGTCCCATTACTACCAGCACTATCTTTATTTGTTTTAGCAGACTGGCTTCGTTTAAGCTGCAGTGCCTGCATTCATAGGTCTGTGCTCTCACATCTGGAAGTTCACCATCCAGGAGGTCATTTAAGCCCTTCCAAGTTATTTCCTCCACCATACATTTGTATCATTAGCCCATTTTACTTGGTGTTTGAATACTGGATCAGGACATCACAGAGATGCTTATGAAGCTACAGCAGCTGTGAGCCTTACCAGAATAGAGGTGAACCCCAGGCTCTTTGATTATGTCTCACTCTGAGATTTTTCAAGTCTCTGGACCATCAGTCAAACTCAAGGATCCCGTAGGTTGTTACAGCGGTGTGTTTAGCACAACTTGTTTACTCCACTTTTGCAACTAGCCAGGAGCAATCTGTTACTACTTCCCAGCTGCAGGGCAGTAGTGTAAGCAAACTCACCCTCCTGCGGTTGATTAGAAGTGCAAAAACATCTCTCAACACCAGTTATTTGCCAAATGTAATACCAAGTGGTCTGCACAATGTCCTGTTTCACTTACTGACAACTCTATTCTTTTCTCCTATGAGAAACAAGCCATGGGACTAGATGACTCTCAAGTGCAACTTTTTGCAGGGGAGGTTCTCAAGGGAGAGAACCCCATCCTGCAGTCCCCATGCTCTGACCAGCTCTCCAAGGATGCTGAAGGACTTGGAGCTGCTTCCCTGTGACAAAGCACATCATTAAGTGCAGCTACCAAATATTCCTTCTTCAGCAAGGCAGTGGGAACCGACCTCTGAAAAAGCAAACTCTTTAGGACAGGGACTGGTTGTACTGGGTTTGGTGGGGATAGAGTTAATGCTCTTCACAACAGCCTGTACGGTACTGTGTTTTAAACTGGTGACAAAACCAGTGTTGATAACACACCCATGTTATAGTTACTGCTGAGCAGCGCTTGCACAGCACCCAGGCCTTCTCTGCTCTGAGGCTGTGACGGGCAGGAGGCTGGGAGGGACACGGCCAGGACAGCTGAGCCCATCTGAGCGAGCTTAGCTGCCGGCTGGGGTCCACCCACCACAATGGTCTACAGAGTATCTTCCAAATTTGAACTCAAGTTGACTTTAAATCTGTGTTTAGCAGCATGTTATAGGGTTAAAATTAGAAGTGAAAAATATGTTTCGAAACATCTGGCTGGTATACGCTGGGAATTTCGGTTGTTTGGGTAAACATCAAAGCTCTTTTTGAAAGTCCCCTTCCCATCTCTACACAACCATAAGCAGACATTCTTCTAACATGGAAAGACATGGAGACAGCAAACTTATAACTACATTTTGGATATTTATGGCAATGTGACATTTTCAGTCGTGCAATTTAGAAGAAGGGAACTCATTTCAACATCGATGGATCTTGAATTTTGACATTCCATTTTTTTCCCTGTTCTGTTTTTCTCCTCCAGTTATCTCAGCTGTTAGAAGCTTTTCACATCCTTCATGAAATATTTAAAATATGCTGACCAACACTGGCACACAATCTCCCTAATTTATGGCTAAGAAGGTGGCCAAGAGGCATTCCCAATTTCCTAAGAAAATGAGTGGGCTATCTGCTAATCACACCCTTAGCCAGGCCACGTCATTACTTATGACTGACTGCTAAACAAGGCCTGGCTAGAGAAGACAGGAGCGTGCTTGCCTTGAGTGAGAGCCAACTGTGCAAACAAACCCTTTGCCCGCATGGTTGGTGTCACTGCTCTGGTAGCACGGGCTCATCAAGGAAGGGGGTTACACAAGTGTGTGTGGGGGGATAACCAGCCTTCAGCAGTGAGGGGAACAGTCCTGTAAAGTCAGCTGCTATTCAGAGCAGCAAGACAGGGACCATGGCTGAAGCCTTGTTTGCACCGTCAAAGGAAGTGAGTGTTGCAGGCACGGGTTATGGGTGGACAGAAAAAAAACAGAGAAGTCATTTGGTTTTGATGAGGGCGTGTCTGCTCTGAAACAAATATTGAAAGGCATACACAAAAGTCTGGCTGAACTGCTTATTCACATTTCCTAAGTGAAATTTGAGTGCAACAATTTGCTCCAAATTGGTGAATTTTTTCTTCTGAACCAAATAGTTTAACTAAAACCAAAAATAATCTCAGAAATTTGTACGAAAGCCTAGACATTCTCCTCACAATTATTATAAAAACCTCAAACATAAGGAAAGAAAAATGGCCCAAAGCGTATTATTCTCAGGTTACTAAATAGCCCATCAGGCTGGACTGTTTCTCTTTAATAAGTCCAGGTCTCTGGACAGGGGGGAGAGGTGAGATGGCGAAGGCTCAAAATAAACCAGTGTTATTCAAACACTGCTAGATCCTAAATAAAACACAATACTACTGACCAAGCAGAGACACAGAAGACCTGGCATGGCTCCAGAACACAATAACCATTTGTCATCTTTGCCAGAGGCAAGCAGCAGCTGGGGATGCCACTCGGGGGGATAAAATAACACCACACTACAGCTGGGGGATTACTCCCAGGAGCAATGCAATACATAAAAGATAAAAAGTTAGATGAATTGAGAACCTTTTCAGAAAGGACTAAGTGTTCTTCAGGAGAAGTAGGAAAATTAAGGATGCAAAAAACTGCCAATATAGTTTTGCCAAATTCACTTGAGAGTGAAAAATGAATCGACATGCAAAAGGCTTCATCTGAATCGGCCTGAAACCCTGCAAGGAAACCCTGGAGGGCAGTTCCCAAAATAAGGGAGATGCCCAAATGGTATTTTGTGAAAGCAGAGTATTTTCCTAGGAGTGAACGGGGAGCCTTTGAAACAACAGAGTTTGCAGGATGATTATACACACCACAATGGGAACTTGAGTGGCAGAAAACGTCTCGAGCATTTCATAACATAGCAGAGGAAAGAAGCTGAAAGCCAGCAAGTGGTTCGTTAGTATTTATTTATTTATTTATAATACTTGCTTTAAAATTAATGTTGTAACCCATAAACCTGCTCCACAGCAAAATCAACCTTTTGGGGAAAGGTGTAAGATCGGAATCAAAATATAAAATCCTTCCCAATGCTACATGCTCTGTAGCATAACAAACATCACTGTGTTTCCTACTCTTAGTTCACTCACCACGTGGCTGCTTCAATAATAATATATTAAGTGAAAGCAGAAGTGCAGATGCCTCAGAAATATACCCCTGTGATAATATAATCAAACATGCAAAAAGGACCACACCAGCAATACAGGGGGGTATGGGAGCTAAACTGGGAGAGACTTCTCAACTGCAAACAGGAGGGAAGGGAGAAAGAGGAGAACAAGTTTCTATGGTATGACATCAAGCTTTATGTAAAGTAAATTATAGCCCTTTCTAAAACACTAATAAGTCAACATACAATAACCCAGCTAATGACACGGAATGGAAACAATTTCTTTTCTGCACCTTTCAAGGCTGCCAGGAAAAAGAGCACTGCAACGCTGGAAGGAACATGGTGACCAGCAACAAAAAACAGGCAAAAGGGCTCAATTTCCACCAAGAAAGCTAAACATAGCTGAGAGATCCAAGGCAACATAAGGACTCAGGTTCCCAGGTCACAGCTAAATTTATTCACGTACCTAAATTTCCTAAGCGGTTGGTTTGAAACTCTTCGGTTACAACCAAGCAAACAAGTTACCATAAGATAAAGTCTGTGGATTTACAGCTCATGAACAATGCTGAAGGCAGGTAGCTGTGGAGCAACCCTACTTTCACCCAAGGTGAACAGGCAGTATGGTAAAAGAGTAACAGCATCTGAAAGGTGCTTTGCCCTAGAAGAGAGATAATGCTTAAGATGAGCAGCATACAAAATGGGTTAACTAGGACTGATAGGATGAAAAGAAGAAAGGAAATATATGGGCTGATTAACAGGAAGACTTCCTGGCAGACAAACTTGTTACACCATGGAGAAATCTCCCACAGGAACTGGTGAAAGCCCGACTGGTTGGAGCTTTTTTTGAAAAACTTCACACCAAACAATAGCAAAACATAGGAAAGAATGCCGCACTTCAGGGAAACAGAGTGTAGGTATTTCCGCATCTGTAGAGCCCCCCTCCCCAGTTCAACCAACCAGAAAAGCTTTACGCAGATCTTGTTATAACTGGGTCCCTTCTTTGCCACGGCAGCTTTGCTCCCACTGAACCCCAGCCACTGTGTGGGGGAACCAGCCTGTCTCTTTCTGCAAGGCAGAACCAGTTCTGCGACCGCAGGCTGCCCAGCTCCGATCTCTGCACTGCCTGCTGTCTGCAAGGCTGCGCCAGTCTGCAAGATGTGAAACTAAGACCAAGAAAAGTTACCTTTTGCATTTGAAAATGACTGACTTAATCCACTCTGTAGAGATTGCAGGCACTTGCCATGTTCTTAACAGAGGCAGGCTTGCAGGGTTAGCATTCTGGGATATTAATATATTGCTTACTACAGACACCTGTCACTCAAGCTTTAACTAGAGCTTTCCAAATAAATCTGCTCTGAAGTTTAATAAGCCCTTACACAGCTCAGCTCACACAGTGGCATTCATAATACAGTAGAGAGTAGTACATCTGAATACACAAATAATATGAAAAGACCTACTGTATTTAAGAGTTCAGCTCACTAACTATCCTGTATCACTAACTATACAGCGCTGAGTAACCACTGGTTTATTAGCTGTGACCTATAGCTATTTACGAAGGGACATACCAATGTAAAAGTATTTCCGTAAGTGCTATGTGCTGTAATGTACACCAGGGTTCCAGGCACTTCCTTGTATCAGCTACCAACTACCAGGATTTTTGGAAGTCCAGTTCATTTCATGAAAGGACAAGAGCCTCTCCCTTCACACAGAAACTTTAAAAAGTTACTGGTTTTAGTATTTGGCAAGTTCATAGTCTCTACAGCATGTGCACTTTGACACCAAACAGGCTACCAGTGCAGTTAGGAAACACCCTATGCAAACATAACTGATTTTATTTACTGTCTGATAAGAGCTTTCAGAGGCAGCCTTGGCTCACCAGTAGCTAGGCAGCAAAGATTACAGAACATGCACTTCCACCACACATCCTCAGTCAGGTATTTCAACACTGTGGGCACCTATATCTGATAAAGACGATGTAAGAGACAAAGGTAGGTCATGAAAAGGATGCCCTGTCATATTTATTACCGCAATGAGTAACTGACAATAAGACTGCAAGACTCATCATCCTTTCTTACTGAAATCTGTCATCGTTCTTCCCCTTCCTCCCCCTATGCACCCTACAACCAAGGATGACCCCAGAAAGCACAAGCACTAGACAATTCATCTCCAGACAGCACAGGCAATGAGTACTATGCTGTGGGCAGGCTCACCTTTTGCTTTCCTGCTAACAGTGGCAATTTAAATTTTAAATATTTTATTGTCTGTAGACATAAGCAAAGTGGAAGAGTACCTGAAACACGCAAAGTACCATTAAATTTATTGAGATAAGAAGCAGCAGGAATTGTTTCTATGATTAAAACCAACACAACATATGTACAAGATACCTCAATCTTTTATTTTATGCAGCTGATCCTATAATATACAAGAAAATAGGAGAACTGGATTATCCATAAAATTTCAAAAAGGTCCTTATGCTTATTTTGGATTCACCTTATTCACACTTGCCAGTTAGTGGCACAGACCACCCTGGAGCAAAAATTAACCACCACCTGTAGCACCCACAACAGAGTGCAGCATGTGAGAAAACTCCCCAAGCAGCTACAATTGCAAGACCATATTCTTAAAACAAACTGATTTTGCATGAAATCTCACAGAGCTGGTGTTGCAAAACTAACAAAACTCAAGAGAAAAAATGGCAGAAAGCAGCAGCTGGAACCATCAAGGCTGTTATAATGGAAAACTAGGTGCTCTCCTGCAGAAAGGGCAGTGTATGCTGGCACCGGCAGAACTGAGGCACTGCAATCTAGCTGTATCTCCACCACAGTGGTGGGCTTCAAATAGCCACCTAAGTGTAGGGAGGGGCACTTGAAGGCAGGGACAGGGAGAGGAGAAGTGGCTTCTCTCTCTGCTGCCCAGCACTTGGCAGGGCAGAGAGCACCAATAGTAGAGGCTGCACCTTCAGAATGAAGGAGAAAATTCTCCAACAAGGAGTTTTAAGCCAAAAAACCTCCAAATGACCATTAACCTCAAACATCATTGTAGCTCTCCTCCCCAGTAGATCACTTTCCTCCCCTCCTCTTTCTTTTCATAGCCCCTTCTAGTCACCTTTTTGTCCTATGGTCACTAACAGACCAGGCGCCCATGATGCAGGACATCTCTGTCTTTATCAAAGCAATTGGACAACAAGTGGTGATATGGCATATTGACTAGAGAAAACATGCTCTCATCGTGCAAAAGTGTGTGCCAAGCAATAAAGGGTAAATATAAAATTCAAACTATGCAGTAATTCTGTTGGGAAAAGCTTTTCGCTACCTCTCAGAGGATCTTAAAAACTCTTCAGTCAGTTAAAGGCTCCTAAATCCCTGATGACGTTCAGACCAGTACTGCTAAAGGGGCAAATTAGGGCCCAGAAAAATTATCCAAAGTCTCCAATGTGGGAACAAAAACAGGTACTTTAACTGCTTGGAACACACACCACAAACTGGCTTAAAACATGTGTGGCTAGGTTTTTGTTTTGCTTCCTTTAACCAGCCATTTCCCCAGGGAACAATAAAATCCACAGACGAGCTAGCCAGCCTGACCACTCCAGAAACCTCCCACATCACCCCACCATACAGAGGGACCAGCTTTCCCAGCCATTCGTTTTCCCCATCTCTTTTCCCATTCTGCTCCAGCAGAATGCAAGTCACTGAAAGGTGTACCTCCATTCCAAACCCTGCGCTTGCAGGCTAAGAAACTAAAGCTTATAAAAAGGCAACTTGCCAAATGCTTGACCCAATGTCCTCCTGGTGAATCTGAATGACAATTATGGCAATGTTTTGGGGATCAATAGGCAAGTGTAGAAGAGGAGGTTACAGCACGTTTTGCCTCCTCCTTCTGGTAAAGCTTCCAAATTCTTACTCCCCATGAGACAAGTAGGAGCGGGAGACAGAAATACAGATGGAGCCTGTCAAGGAGGAAAAAAAAATAAAAAAAAACCTGGAGATTCACCCTGCAGCAGAGACTAAGAATATATACCAAAGAATTCAGCTGTTTTCTTCTCTGCTGAAAATAAATGTCTCAAGTAAGTGCTTCAAGTAACTTTTCAGTATTAAAAATAGTTTATGAAAAACGGGTGCCTTTCAAGCTGTCTCCTTCTAGGGAAAAGTTCCCAGCAAGCATGATAAGAAATAACTAAGACCTAACAGCAATTAATTTCCAGCCCATCCAATAAATTGCATTTTATCATTTTTATTTATATCTCAAATCGACACAAGACAGCTAGACATAACCTAACAACATGCTACACAAAGGTGACAGCAGCAGAGTAACAATTTACTGGACTTATTCTGCTTTTTAACTTGGTTGGATTTACTTTAGGAACCAACGGCAAGGGAATTATTTTTACCAGGGAATATAAAGTTTCTCCTCTTCATCCTGTGCCTGCAGGAGGGGTGACCTTTGTTTTCTTGGTAATAAAACTTTTCTTTCCCAGTCTTTATGTTAGACATACCAAACTCGTGACATTATTCTGCTATTTCAGAATTTTAAGTTGTCCAGAGTTTTGGAGAAAATGGGTGATATCCTCAAAAACAAGCCTGAGTGCTCTGTCTACAGTATGCGCTATTTTAAAATGCAATGGGAGACGTGGTTGTGGCACAGTCACACACTTGTGTTAGCCTGAATCTTCCTAGGAAAATGAGCAAAGGAGGACACAGTGGCATTGACTTTGGTCCAGATTAGCAACATAACTATGTAGTTCATGCTCTTCAACAGATTGACTAGTCCACATGGAAAAGATGCCGCTGTTGCTACCCATAATAGCTAATCCTGCAGCCCCACTTTCCCAGCTACACCACAGGAGCGCTCCCACAGCTCCTCCCCAGAGCTGCTGCCTCCAACTGTAGGACATACCAGACTACAGAAAAGGCTTTTAACCTGCACGGATCTTGACACTGTAAAGCTAGTCTTGTTTACACGACTGGCCCAGTCCCCTCTGGGAAAACCAAACTAAGCAACAACTCATATCAGCCATGGATAAGTTAAAATGTTAAACTCTACTATGCAATGAGAACAGCCTTCAGATCCTTCCTATTACTTTTCTTATGCCTTGGTACAGACTCGCCAAACATCCTGCTGAAACTCTGCTTTCAAAGAGGTGCTGAGGCAAGGAGTCTCTATACTATTAGAAAGAGCAATCTCTCACCCC
>VZTV01083969.1:3464-15373 GCA_013400875.1 Anhinga rufa | reverse complement strand
CATCTTCATGGAACAGCTGGTATGATGGTACCATTCTCTGGGATATGTTTTTCAGCTGTAAATTGTGATTAAAAGAGGGGGAAAAAATGAGCACAACAGTGGGAACTGTTCCAAAGGCAGTGATAAAGATCTCCGTCTTTGTCTGGAATTGCCCTTTAAGCCCTAGACTCTTAATCAGCAGCAAAAGGAAGCAAAAGCTTCCTTCCCCAACTAGACCTGATCTCAACTAAGATGTGAGTGTCTTTCGCAAAATACTCCCATCACAATCTGTGTAGGACTGCCTTAAAAAAAAATTAAAACAGCTTGGTCTTTTGCTTCCTTCAGTTGTTAGACTAAATAATAAGAGACCAGCACCCTTTCTGATGGTCACTTTCATGAACACAAAGCTGCCCCTGTTTCACCACTATAAAGCAGTTGCAGCAGTGTGTGTTCTGCTTTGCCAGGTACAGTTTATCTTATTTAGACAATGACATTTCTGCAAGTAATCTTCCTCCCAAAAGTGAAATCTACTTATTTTTATAGGAAAAAAAAGCCTAACTGAAGTTTGCTCATAGATGGTTGTATTCTTCAGAGCTTCTCATCCCTAGGAGAGGAAAGGCAGGGAATTAGGACCATTGTCCTAAAGTGGATTTCATACCATGTCATGTAAAGAGCATAAATTTCTATCTTACTAGCTCAGGTCAGGGAAGGAACATGGGACACACTAAAAAGCAGAGGCACATTTATACCTCATTACTGTAAAAGAGCCTCTGGCCTTTCCAAAGCTAACGTAGCCCAAAGACAGGGAAGCCTAATGAAGATGGTGACTAGGTCTGAAGAATCATGAATCTATATGGAAATGGGCTTCATGAAAGGAGTAGAGAAAGAATGACAGGAACTGGGATCAGAGAGAGCAGCAAAAGTTAGTCAGCTGCTAAGGCAGAGGGACATACTTTCTCTTTTGAGTGTGTGGCTTGCAGGTTGCTTGAATACCTTCCTTTGAAAACACAGAGCAATGGGGGAAAATACAAAATATTTGTATTTAAGTGTTTAAAGGTATGTGAGTGATCTGGTCTGAGCGAATTAAGGCAGGACGTTTCCTGGTAGAGAACCTACATGTCTATATTGAGAAGAGCTTTTATTCCAGGGAGAGTTAAGAGTTTGGGTACTTTCAAAAAGTCCCATTAGCCACTTCTGTGAATTCTTAAGTGGTGACAGTCGTAGGTTTAGGCACTTGAGAAAGTCTTCCACTGTATCTCCCAAGGAGAAAGTTTTTGTGGCTTATACAGGATAACCATTACTCCAAATATAATAAGTCAGGCTGTAGATCTGTCATGGAGAGCTTTGAACTCATAGCAGTTACATTTTGGAAAATTTACTTAGGATTGCATGTGGCCATGCCACTGCAAATAATAGGAAATGTCACTAAATCTGGTAAGTCAAACTGACTGTATTGTAATAAAAGTTGCTCCCACATTTCTTTTTTTTTTTTGCCACCAGTCACTCAGCTCAGAACCAGAGTCCTGAATCTGCCTTTCACTAAAGGAAAAACATGGTTTCCCTTTGTTTGCCTATCCTTGTTACTTTTATGACCTTTGGCAGCTTCTGAAAATTGCCACATGGAAGACAAAAGAGCTATAGTCTATGATGTATGACTGATGAAGTAGGCATGTAGGCATGTCTATAAGAGTTGGAGAATGGAGCTGTATCATACTTCAAGTGCTCCTATCTGGGGCACAGCTGAATATTATCTTAAATTAGGTTTGCTGCCGAGTACATCAGACCAGTCTGTGAAAATTCTTTTCCTGGTCAGGTTTGCTAGCTTTGATATTCTTATCTACAGTACTTTCAAAATGAAAAGTCAGCCCAGGGAAGTTTCAACCTCTGAAGTTAAGTGTGAATTTAAACCAGTATAAATACTCCCTTTTTCTTGGAACAGTTCCCGTGGTCTTCAGTACAGTTATTTTGCTCTTGCAAAAATTGGTGAAATTTGTGGATTTGTTTGTACAGTGTGCATTTTTGTTCCTAACAAGTTGTGTTAGCTTGCAGCTGATATTCAGGTTAAGTGCTGGTGAAAACACTTCACTTAAATATCAGTTGGAGAGAGCCCAAAGAATACATTTCAACTGAAAAAAGCTGACAGTTTAAATCCTGACCCAAATAAAACATTTAAATTAAGCATATTGGTCAGTGTAATATGAAAAAGATTTTAACTTTGCAGCAAAAACTTATTAGCTAGACAGAAAATGTATTCACATGTCGGTCAGCATGATGGGAACAAATTCTCTAAAACTGAGATACTGATGTTCATTTTCCCTGCCACATTGTGTAAGATGCTTTAAGCAGACTGCACTGTTCAGCCTAGATAGAGTGCAGACAGAGTACGTGTAACTCGAAGTAAACCTTTCCCATCCATTTGTGTTTGTTGCTTGTCCTGCAGTTTTAAGCCAAGTCCCAAATGACAGAAATGGCGTGTTTGATAGGTATTAGGAATTGGTGAGGAAAGAGCAGTGAAATAGTGAGTGAGCAGGACTGTTTTCAGTTGGAAACTAGAAGGTGCAGGGTTTACAGGTGGTTGTGGGATATCTTTTGTATCTGGTCATGCAAAACAAATCAATAGCAAAGAGCTGATAGCAGGGCTCCAAAGGGCAGTGGGTTTCGGTGAGTATAGGAACAAGGCTGACAGCGATGTTTACTTACACAAGGGTAGTGTTGTTTCTGTGGTTTTTAATCTAAATTAGACGCATGAATACAGATGTCACTAGGAAAGAATTTGAAATGTTCAGGTTGCCAGAGGTTGTGAAAGAAATTAATACAGGGTGATAATGTGATTGGTCACATGTTTGTTCTCAAAGTATTTTTTCCCAAGACAGCATTAGTCTGGGTTATTCATGCTGACCAAAGTGGAGGGTGTCCACGGTTATTTTGACTTTGCAATGTTCAATGTCATGCAGTGCTCAATTCAGAGCAATAATCATGAATTGTGGGTTTTCTTACCCATGTATCCAATTGCCATTCATTAGCTTTGGGTTTGGGAAGGATTTTGATATGAAAATAGAAGCATGTACAAGAGAATGTATGCCTGCAGGGTGCCACGGTTTGTCCTTGCCTTTTGAAATTTTCAGAAAAAAATATTGAATTGCCACTTCTTCCACAGAAGCTAATGCATTGCGCAGACATCACTGGGTGAAGGCAGAGCCGGCCTGCAGACGTGGCAATGAGGGGGAAGGTTAGCTCCTAGATTTCATTTTTAATGGTTGGATTCCAAACTAAATTTAGAGTGTCTTCTTTATTACAGACTTTTCTGACACTGGCAAAAGGTTAGTAGACTGTTACAGACAGCTTGGTAGCTAGGGTTTCATATAAGCTCCTATTTACCAACTGCTTATATTTGGCAAATGCAATTGAGATTGAACTTCCTTTGGGTATTTGCCTAAGAAGAAAAGGGTTTTGAGCATCAGCTTAAATATTGCAGTTTTTTCTATGACCAATACCAGAGGAAAAGACATAGTTTTGTCGACAGAAATAAAGCAAATTGGAGAAGATTAAGGAGACAAGAATAAAGAAGATAGGATGGGGTAGCAACAGGGATCAGAGTGGGGAGGGAGGACAGTAAAGAAAGGGACAAGGAGTGATGTGATTGGGGGCAGACAGAAACAGAAAAGGTCTGCAAAAGTTGGGCAAGTGAAAGTAGGCAGTAAGACAGTAGGCACTGTGAGGAACTAGCTATTGGACTCTACTATCTGAAAAGGCTCAGCAAAAGCCACAGGTCTCCTCCAGTGATCTGCCTGAACAGAGAACAGCAGTCTGCTGTGGATATTACTGATGGCTCAAATGAGAGGTCCGTGCTACCATTCCAGCTCTGCTGATAGGCACTGCTAGGTTTGTCTTTTATAAGATCTGGAAAACGGCATGCAAAATACTGCACATGAAGAATATTAAGTCTGTAAAATCAAGCTTTCTTCAACCATGCCAGAAATATTGTTACCTGTACTGTTTTAAGCTGATCATCTCTAGCATACATTATCAGAGTTTCTAAATAGAGCATAGTATGACTTTTTCCCCCTCAATGGCTTCATAGATTTGCCTAACATGAATTATGTCACCTTTAGTGACTTTCAGGTTTTTTTCAATGTATTGAGAAATATTAGTAAAACCATATGGAGGCATTGCAAGTATTTTTAGAGGACTAATGATTTCTTATACTATAAGTCAAATCTGAACCAAATTTGTAACAAATTTTCTTACTGAATAATATGTTTAATTGAACCACAAGAAGATATTATCTGTGTGAAATAAATCAGAATTGCTCTGTTTTCTTGACAGAATTCAGCTTTAAAAAAGGAAGTCATTCATAAAAAAATAAATGTATCTCATAAAATGGCTCTTACAAAAGTTAATTTGATATTTCGAACTACCATGTTCTGCAGCCGTGTCAGAAGATCGAGAGCTTGTAGGGATTTAGAAAAGTACCAGCTTAAAAATGAGCTAAAGAATGCTTAATGCCTCAGCTTTCTCACTGATTACTGTGTATTTTTAGTGGCTCCCTATCTTTTAACTAATTAAAACTATGGTTGACATACTCCAAATAACATACGTAATATATTAAAGTTAATAAAGAGGGGAATGTTGATTATAGTTTATAAATGGCACTACTAAATAAATGGCAAAAGGACACTGCTCTTAGTTATATAAATTATTCTTCAGCTTAAAGGCTGCTAATGTTGCTAGTGTGGCTCATTGTTGAATTTATTCCTACTGTGAAGTTTTTAGTACGTCTGACTTTCATTAGGCCAAAATCCTTGAGTAGGTCTTAATCATGTTACCAATTTTTAAGCAGCTTTGAGACTCCTTTAAAACCCAGTAAGTCCTGACCTGTAGTTCTTAACCTATTCCTCCTTAGACACTTGATTTTAATGGTAGTGCAAACAAGTCCTAAATTCAAATTCAGCATCCTTCTAGAGGCAAAAAGGTCAGCCTCACCCCCACCATCACTACCTTAGTAGTACACAACTTCATAAAGGGGAAATTCATGAAAATTAGGAGCTTGTTAAATTGAACCTAAAGGGAGTAAATCTTTGCAGGCTACAAGGAGGTTACTGAAGGACAGCATACTGAAAGCCCATCAGTATTGTGTACCACCTGTTAAGAAAGGCTTGAATAAGGGTAAAAAGGAAGCAAGCATGTCTAATCAGCACAATAAGTAGGTTATTAGAATAAGAAGACATCTTTCAAAAAGCTGGAATTGTATCCAAACGAGGAAAAGACAAAGGATTGTAGACTCTGGCAGATTAGTTATATAAATGCAATAGTGCATGTCAAAATAGAGCTTGAGGAACAATGAGCAAAAAGGATCAAATGAATACTAAATATTCCTACAGACATATCAAGAGCAGGAAGCGTACCAGAGAGTCTGTAAAGCTGAATGGTGCTCATGACGTTAAAGGAGCACCAAGAGGCCAAGACCACTGCTGAGAAACCAAATTAATTCTTTACATAAGCTTTCACTGTGGACTAAATTGTAGGTCCATGTTGGATCCCTTTGGAGAGGAAGGATGTTCCTCAGAGAGTATGTCTGACGCTGAAGTGGCTAAAGAGGTTGTAGAAACATTGACAATGCAAATACTAACCGGTGATGGACAGTGTTCACCCAAGTGCTTTAAGAGACGTCAAGGATGAAACAGCTGAATTGCCAATGGCAATGTGTAACCTCTCAGTTTAGAACTATTTTGGTACATGAGGACTGGACCGATGGCAAATGTTACGCCAGTCTTTAAAACAGGTTCCAGGGAGAATTAAGGAAACTACACATCTGTAGCATGAGATTTATACCCACCAACTTAGTAAAACTCTGAGAAATAATTGAATTAGTGGACATGTGAATATATGTGAACTATGTGGGAGGAGACAAAATGGCTGGTTGATGATAATCAAGCTAGCTTCCTTTAAAAGCTCTTGGGAATCCAAAAAGCCGTGGGGTAAGACATGGACTGGCTATGAGAAAGGATGCAAGGATGGAAGGAAAACATCAATTATAGCAATTGAGAGAAGTCACAGAAGTCTGGGGGGGTCCATGACCAAACCTGTGATGCTGAAATGACTGGGGAGGGGGAAGACAAGGGAGAGAGTGAGCGATAAGTGAAATGACTTATGGAGGATATGAAGTTGTTCTTATAGTAAGGATGAAGAC
Source organism: Anhinga rufa (assembly GCA_013400875.1). NCBI lineage: Eukaryota > Metazoa > Chordata > Aves > Suliformes > Anhingidae > Anhinga > Anhinga rufa. The sequence continues at coordinate 9,204 of VZTV01083969.1, read as the reverse complement.
ACACAGTGAAGAGGTATAGGAAGACTTTATGAGAATAGTGACTGGGCAATAATATGTTAGATAAAATTCAATGCAGGTAAAGGTAAGGAAGAAAAATCCCATTTTACAAAAAAAAAAATTGGGCTCTGGGCTGACCAATGACATTCAGTAGAGAAGCCTTTGGATTATGAGTGGCAACTCAATGGAAACTGTCAATTCAATGTCTATTCAGTAGCAGTTAAAAAAAGGCAAAATAAAAGTTAGGCATGATTTAGAAAGGAATGAAGAGCAAAACAATAGCATTGTTTTGCATACATACTTTGTTTGCCCTCCACATTAATGCTGCATACAGTTCTGCCTCCCTAAAAATAAAAAAAAGGTTGATTAAAACTGGAAAAGTGTCCTGGTTTCAGCTGGGATAGAGTTAATTTTCTTTGCAGTAGCTAGTATGGGGCTATGTTTTGGATTTGTGCTGAAGCAGTGGTGATAATGCAGAGATGTTTTAGTTGTTGCTAAGTAGCGCTTACACTAGTCAAGGACTTTTTCAGCTCCCCATCGCTGTGCCGGGTGCACGGGAAGCTGGGAGGGGACACAGCCGGGACAGCTGACCCCAACTGACCAAAGGCATATTCCACACCATATGATGTCATGCTCAGTATATAAAGCTGGGGGAAGAAGGAGGAAGTGGGGGACATTGGGAGTGATGGCGTTCGTCTTCCCAAGTAACCGTTATGTGTGATGGAGCCCTGCTTTCCCGGAGATGGCTGAACACCTGCCTGCCCGTGGGGAGCAGTGAATGAATTCCTTGTTTTGCTTTGCTTGCGTGCGCGGCTCTTTCTTTCCCTATTAAACTGTCTTTATTTCAGCCCATGAGTTTCCTCACTTTTACTCTTCTGATTCTCTCCCCCATCCCACCAGGGGGGAGTGAGCGAGCAGCTGTGTGGTGCTTGGTTGCTGGCTGGGGCTAAACCACGACAAAAAGGCCCAAAGAAGTTAAACAAGGATAACTGAGTTTATGCCAGAAGAATGACCAGGATACTACTTGTCAGTTTGGAAAAGAAAGGGCTTACAAGGTGATATGAGAGAGGTCTTCAGAATCTCACATTGTGTAGAGATAATGGTAAGGATTGACTGCTCGCTATCTCTTGCAGTATAAGAGAGGCTTCTAGTAGGAACTGGATCCAAAACAAATGAAAGAAGGTGGGTTTTGACACAGTGGGTGCTAGACTTGTAGAATTCCTTTCCAAAGGATGCTGTGGATACTGAAAGTTTACATGAGTTGAAAAGGATAAGTATTTGGAGGAAAGATCTGTTCAGGGCTGCTAAACAGACAAATCATGTTAGGCCTAGACAGCACTAATCTGAAAATATGTGGTGGCTAGGAGAATATTTGAGAGAAGTTTCATGCCCTATACTTACTCTTCACTGGCATCTATTTATTGCCATAGTTGAAGAGAGGTTATGAAGGAGGACACTTGGTCTGTATTGGTTTCTCAATGAGCATGCTTCACTGTATGCTCTCCACTGTGATTATTCTAGGAGGATAAAATATATCATTGTGATCATCCTCACTTGTCTGGAAACTTGAATGAATTATCTGCACTGAAACAAACTTAATCTGTCATTTAGGAAGGATATTCTTAAAATTAAAGAATCATTCAGACAACATGCTTTATTGTGGAAAAGGCTGCCTAGGGTTTGAAACAGTTAGGTATGTCTAATACTCCAAAATAGAAATTATACTCATTATGTAACCCTTGCACAATGCTTATTGTTGCCAAACAAATCACCATTCTTTAATCACAGGTGAAACTGGATAAGCTGGCCAGACTGGCAGCAGACAGCTTTATCTGATTCAGGGTCTGGTTAAGAACATAAGGACAAATACACTGATTCATACTAGAAGTCCCTCTAATATCTTGCCTATGACAGAGGCCAACAGTAGATGCCTAGGAAAGAACAAAATAAGGCATAAGGGATACCTTCCTGAAGTATCCAGGTCTGTCCTCAGCCAGAACGGTGTCTATAAATTTGTCCAGGACTTCTTGAATCCATCTACAATTCCAGTATCAGCAGCAAAGCTGTAAATAGTTGCACAGCTTAAATGCATGTTGTGTGAGGACCATATCTTCTGTTTTGAACATGCCATCTATAGTGTCATTACTCCTTCTTCATCTCTCTTTGAGCCTGAAGAATTCCAGACCATTTAATCACTTCCCATATGGAAACTGCTCCACATGTTTTCCCTTCTCTACACCTTTTCTAGTTCTCCTGCAGACGTTTTGAGATGGTAAGAGAGCTATAAGAAGTCTTTAAAATGTAGGAGTACATGTAGTAGGAGTATTTAAAATGTAGGGTGGCATGATATCTTTGCCTTGTTCTCCATTCCTAATATGTGGTTGGTTTTGCATTTGCTACTCGACATTGAGCCAAGGTTTTCAGGGAAGTATAACCCCTTGATCTTGTTACTGGGTGGAAACTTTGAGTTCAGATCCTATACTAGTGGGTATATGAAGTTAGGATTGCTCTACATTTATCCAAATTTTATCTGCTATTTTATCACCCACTAAACTTCATAACATCTTTCAGTTAGACATTTCTCTTTATTGCCCTCAACAACTTGCCTTATAAGACAATTGTCTTGTCTTATCCTTTGTGCTTTCCTTCGTAATGACCTGCAGCGAAGGATGTCTCCAAAGAGAGAATACATGTGTAGAGCCCTGCTTTATTTAATGTAGTCCTGACTGTGCTGCTAATCCCATGCTTTCATAGTGCACTCTGTCAGCAGTATTTCCTCTTTGAGCATTATGCTATGAAACAATAAGTATACATATAATGTAAAACAATACCAATTACCATTGGCTTCATGCTATGCTTTTCTACAGCAGACCAGCAAATGCTCTAAAATACGTTCTTTGTGGGAACTTGAGAGCTATGTTGCTTGAAGTTATTAAGCTTGTGAGTGCTGTATTAAGGAAGGAAAAGCATCAATGGAAGTCTGAGGTTTCCCACAAAAGTTAAATACTTTTTTTAGCAGCATTGTTGGGCAGATCCCTTCAGGATCACAATACAATTGAAATGAACTAGGTGCTGCTCGGTACTGTGTTTCTCATTGCATGATAACATGCCACTGTGCATCACAGTGAACTCTGAGAAGAAAGCAGTATAGAACATGCTCATTATTCCCTTCCAAGAACTTTTATGATAAGTGGCTTTTGATACCACCAGAGGAAAATAAATGCTGGTGCAAAGCAAAACCAAATATAGAATCAAATTGAGATCAACAGCTAAGATTGCATACAGTTAAAATATTGTTGTCTATGGTTGGGATATTAGGCACAGGGTGTGGCTTCAAGGCAGCCCAAATTTTTCTAAACCAGCACTGCTACAATCCTCTCATTTGCAACAAGGGTATTGCTTAGGTGATTTCTTGGTAAATCAATGTTAGGGCATGAAACCAATTCAAAACCAACCTGGCAAAAAAGTGAAAAGTTTTGTTCTTTTTTACTATGGACTGGTTTACTGCCAGATCATACTGGCACAAGCTAGGACAAGAAGGGGACTGGGAACTTGTGGCTGGAGAAGAAAGGGGCACCCATAGCAGTCAACAGTCTGTAAGATGTTCTTTTCTCAACATGTTCTTGACATATACTGCATGATTGCAGAAGTGCTTTTACTTTGGTACCTTTCTTCCTTCTGCAATTAATTTTTAAATAGGCAAGAGACTATTTCTTATTTTGTCAATAGGTCATAGCACTAAGTGCTACTAAAATCACTTTTCTAATGAAGCCTTTTCTCAGATTTGCACATAAACAATGGACACACTGTATTTTTCCACCTGTAAAACTTGAAGGACTTCATTAGCTTCATGGATTTTGTGAGCAGTATATAATATCCATTTGAAATGAGAGCAATTACAAGGAGCCTAGCAGTGCCATTTTGATGGTTCTGCATTGCAAAGATATAATTTGCAAGTAAAGGACAGCAATTGCACTTGTAGGTACTGCACATTCTCGGGTCAGTGATGATATGTAAGGAAGAAGAGAACAGGTCCACCATGGTTAAAGCCCAGTTTGACAGTAGCCAAAGCTGTTACACAACACCCTCTGCTTGTTCTATTCTTCCCATTGTTGAACTTGTTGAATTTGTCATAAATAACTCCAAAGAGCGTGGGCAGGAAGGAATTTAGATGATTCATGATACGGTCACACTATTTAGCCTCTTTTTTTAGGGCTGTAGAATTTTGCTCCTCTGTACCTACAGCCTGGCCTTAAATCCTGAGATCATAGGCATTGTGTATTGTAAAACTGAAGGCTTTTTATTAAATCTGCCTGTTTAACAGTTGTATCAGTCAGCATTTAAGTAGCCCAGGAATAAGATCTGTGCATAAGTGCTGTGCTGTGAGAAGTTCTGACAGCAAGCATAGTAGAGGCAGGTTTCTTTCATCATTCCAGGTAGATAAATGTAATCTCTTTGAAGAGTGACAGACTTTACGTCATGAAGAAAAAATAAAGGAAGTATTTTTTCATGATTAGTCAGGGAAGAGGGAACTGGGATTCCTACTTTTCTTCCACTTCTGCCACTGCTTTATGGTACTGTATTGGATGAATTGCTTGCTTTATAGAGAGGTCATAGGTGATAGTGAGACAGTCTCATTTGTTAAGTACTGGAATGTACTTGCTTATGAACAAAACATAGTTATGGCAAGCTGCATTTCAAAGACCTGTCTAAAATAAGTTTTCCATATCCAATATATCAAATATATAAGGAAGAAAGTCTTCATTCTGAGGGTGGTGAGGCACTGGAACAGGTTGCCCAGAGAAGTTGTGGATGCCCCATCCCTGGAAGTGTTCAAGGCCGGGTTGGATGGGGCCTTGAGCAACCTGGTCAAGTGAAAGGTGTCCCTGCCCATGGCAGGGGGTTTGGAACTAGATGATCTTTAAGGTCCCTTCCAACCCAAACTGTTCTATGATTCTATGATAATTATAACACTTCCATGCACAGTGGGGATGCCACTGTACCAGACATTTCACAGAGCCCCATTTCAGAACTGTTGCCCGTCTGATAAGAGGAAAATGAAATCCGGGGTGTTATCTCTCCTCCAAACAGTCTGTGTAGCCTCCTGACTTGGTATCTGAAAATTTCTCATTTGCCATATGTAGTTTTAAAGAGGGGAATGTAAGAAGTGGGGAGGGTTTCAAACAGGCCTGGATGGATTAAACAATGGTTCATCACTGGTAGAGATTGCAAGAGCAGGACTTCCAGCCCTGAGTTCCTAATAGTTGCAGAAAACAGTTTCGAAAATTAAATAAACAAAAACTAATCTTGGTAAGCAAGACTGGACTTTTCCCAGACAGGATTTACTATTTTCTATATTATATGCTTAACAGAGGGCATGCAACTTCTTCACCAAGCAATTTCCATCCACCATGGTAATTTATGTGAACTGTAGCATACTGTAAAAGCAGAGCATTCTGAAAGGAAAACATGGTGTCTCTGTATAAACAGTATGAACAGCAACACTTAGTTTAAAGCTTGTACCTGATTTGTGGTGTGAACTTCACCTCTGTGAGCTTGAGTTCTGGCCACTGAATCTTGGAAGTCCTTTCTTTGATAATGAGCTCTCTATCAAATCTTCTCTCCATCCCAGGATTTCTGACTAGGATCAAGAGTTCTCTTAACCTTGCTGCAAATATACTAAACAAGAACAAACACAGAGCTCATTTTTTCAACTGGCCTCTAATTGTTTGTCAGACACCCC
>VZTV01083966.1:0-56942 GCA_013400875.1 Anhinga rufa | reverse complement strand
GGCAGGTCTGAGGTCAAGCTGGGCCATTAGTCCATGGGTTGGGGTCTGGACCAAGAAGGTCCATGGCCAGCCATGGGCACAACTATGAGCTGGAGACCAGGACTCCTCCAGCATAGTTCAGGAAGGGACGGAAAGCCACAGTCTGAGCTCAAATATAGCTCCTGGGACCAGTGGTGTGGGAGGAGACCCCAGGTGAAGCTGGTCAGGGACATTAAGACATCTTAGTGCCCTCAGGGCCCTGACATTGTTCTCCCCAGCTGGCAGTATCAGTCCCACCACAGCCCATCCATCCAACATCATGCCTGTTTTGACAGGGAACTGTTCTGGTAGATTAGGACCTTTATCTAATTGGCTTTGATCTTGTCTTATTCTTGTTGCTTAATAGCTCTGCATCCTCATTCCTTACTCTTTTATTTGTACAGCTGAAGAACCTACTATTACTCCTCTTAAGATTCTCGAGGTCTAGCTTAGCTGACCGTTTTGGCAAGTTGCATCTTACATTTATGATTTCAGATCCCCCAATACAGATTATTTTTTTTTAGATGAATCTTAGTCTTTGTTCTTTGAGAGCTTTGCTTATTCCTAGAGGCCTAGGGACAATTGAATTTGGATTCCCTACCTGCAAGATTTCTCTTTTGCCAGGGATACATGTTAGGGCAGGTTTTTGTAGCTTTGACTTAAAATATTCACTCAAATTCCACCTCTATTTTAACTCCCTGAAGATAGTAAATTCCAGTTACTTTACTACATTTTCTTCTTTATCAAATATGAAAATCTAGACTCTATCCTTATCACCAGGATATCTTACACCATCATTTTCCAAAGCAATATAAAGGTATATGGTTTTGCCCTATCTTTGTTTCTGCACAGTCCACGTGTCTCTCACACCTCCTACCCTCAGCTTTATCATTATCTCTACCTTTCCTTAGAGCACACGTGCTGCTCTGGCCTGTTCTTGCCCATAACTGCTCTTGTACTGACCAAACCACTTGGCTCAGCTTCTTCCCCTCTGCACTTATGAGCTGGCATTTGTATTCCAAATACCTCAGCCTTATCTTTCTGGCCACCATCAATTCCATCAGCAGAGAAGACAGCATCTTCTCAGAGCAGTCCACCTGCTTTGCTGTTGCTTTCACCTGTCCACTCACCTCCTCCCCTCTCGTGTTCCTTTAGGCAAAGATATGTCAACGTCTATCTGATTTTCCTCCTCCTGTACTAAAACTAGCAACGCAGACAGCAGCCTAGCCAAATCACCCCCTGCCCCCCAAGCCATTTCTTGGTTTAAAGCCACTTTGATTTCTGAGGGATCAGACATTTTGGCAGAGTCCCTTCAACAAGCCCTTCTTCTCTCAATGCTTTCAGTGGCTGAACAGCAGGTGACTTACCAGCACTGGGAACCACCGCTTGCGTGTGCCTGGGGCATCACCACTCCAGGCAAGAGGCTTTAGCACAAGCCACAGGAGCACATGCCTCCTTCTCTAGCTGATGAGGCATATCAGGCAGCTCATGCTCAGTGACCTGGTGCTCTCTAAACCCTGAGCTACGCAGTCCTTGGGGACATACTGAGGAGGAAAGGAGGGAGAATGGGAGGCAGACATACATATGGGCTGGACATGCTGAAAAAGTCACTGACGAACAACCTCTTTTCTGTTTCATTTTAGTCAGAGCCCTACATGCATTTGCACCATGAAAGATCATCTTCCAGTGTCACCTGGAGATAGATCTGCAGTCTCTCAGGTACTTGTACAAGTGCTGCCCGCCCATGGTGCCTGTTGCGTCCCCTGGTAACACTCTGCAGCATCTCTGCAAGCATGAATGAAGCTCCAAGCGGCTGCTCGACAAGCAGGAGTGGGAGCACAGTCCCTCCGGTCCCAAGCTCCACCAGTGCCTCCGCTCAGGGAGACAAAGACATTCCCGTGCAGAATCACACAGTGCAGCTTGAGATCTGAGGGGAGGCACCCCCACTGCTCAAAGGCAGATCTACACACCATAATCTCCTAATGGATTCAGAAGCAGGGCGATTTGACTAGCCGGTGTTTGCATGTTGGTTCTTACACCCACAGATCTCAGACTACCAACAGCTGTGAGGACCACCCGATGAGCTTGATCCTGTATTGGCAGAAACACAAGGCCATTTCAGCCACATGGAAGCCACAAAAAAATTAATTCCCTGAATCCAGTAGAAATGTCACACCACTTTAAGTAGAATCCAGGGTATGGTGTTAGAGGAGGTGCAGACGGGAATAAAAGTGTGTAATGAAGTGATGGGATTGATAACTAGAACCTGGATCTCCTCTTGGGATGTCAGGATGATACAAGAAGCATCATCTCTATGGGAAGACAGGCAAAAGCAGAGATCCAACTCAGTAGGGCCAGAAGAAATACATTACGAACATACAGAAACTTTGGGTTATTTACCAAAGAAACTCTGTTTATGTCAGTTCCACAGACAGGAGATAATCTAAGGAGACCCTCACTGGGAAGTGAGAAACTTAAGTTTCTGCCTTGGGCCCTGTAACAGAGGTGGGCAACAGGACATCCTCCTTCAGAGACAACAAGCACTGCAGTGTCTACAAACTGGGACCTGGGAGGGAAGTGCTGACCCAGAGGCACCCTTAGAGAAGAACTTGGCTCATTTAGATAGATCAATATGCCGCTCATGGCCTTTTCCCTCAAAGCATGAAAATACATGCAGGTTAAAGGAACATCCTAATACCATCTCCAAAATGTCAACCCTGAAAGTTGCTCTCTCTGAATTTCAATGAAGATCACAATGAATTTCTTGAGCTGCTCTCATCCTTGTCACAGTCATCTTCAATCTGTTCCAAAAAGAGACTAGTCAGGTATCTGCCATGCAACCCTGCTACTTTCCTCAATCAATAACCACAGCTGGAGGTGTCCGCAAGACTGATGTGGCTTTGTTCCCCAGCAGAGTATAGTCAGGCCAAAAGCTTTCCACCAGTGCACGGCCCAGTCAGCTGTTAGGCTACACTTAATGTCATTAGACACTTTCTTTGATCTTGATGAGAAGTGGCAGAGCAACATCATGTCCATGCAGCTAAATCACCTTCTGTCCACAAACATCATGGCCTTCTCCAAACTAACTTCTGCAAACTATCTGTACCTGCCGAAAACTGTGCCCAAGGTTTGTCTGGAAAAGTAGAAGTCATCAAAAGCCAAAACCACGCTGAGGGACATGCCAACAACTATACAGTATGGACAACTGGAGGAAAATGCTCATACCTCTGTGCCAGCTTTAGTGTCTAAACACCATCTGTTTTTCACATTTCACTACACAATTTCAGTTTAACCCAAACATGTAACATTCTCCAAGAAAGCACCTAGCAAACATCAACTCCTAGATACAGGAAGGGCTTATCAATCACATCAGTTAGTCTACTCTGGTTTTGATTTAGTATCTCAAAAGGACAGGGCCAGCAGCACACTGAAATGGCTCCAGGGCAGAGCTCCAAAGCAGCACAAGAAGGTGGAAGGTGGAACCTCCTCAGTAGAAGTTTCAACTCATCAGCGCTAATCACCCCTGGAAAAAGGAGGAATATCCCATTCAGGTCTTCACTGTCATCAAACATTTCTCATCAGCACAACAGAAACACATCTGCTTCATTTCTACTAGGCCCAGAGCACAGCTTAGTTCACAACACCATGCTCAGTCAGGAGCCTTCCCTTGCCAGGAGAGTGCGAGGCAGGGGTGGCCAGTGCAGTAAGATGAAGTCCATACAAAGATACTTTTAATAAAGAATACAAATGAGCATTGGGAATGCAAGCTGGAACTGCAGACTGGACAGCTAACGACTGAACTACATCAGAGGCAGAGGTAGAAAAGCTTTGTTGGTTAGACCCTGCAGTGTCCAGGTCCGTAGCACTGCCAGTGGAGTTCCACTCCCACTACACCCTCCATGGCCATGAGACCAAGTCCCAAAGGCACCTAATACTTTATCCACAGGAACTGATGTGCAAGTGTCCCAAAGGACACACGATCTGCCACATGCTTCTCACAGCATGCAGAGTTAGTGGCTCACTGACGGAATCCAAGCATCCTGGTGAGGAGATGCCTGAGGGTGCAAACATATACATGTAACACTCTCATGAAGGAATGGGATTAGAGCAAAGAAAAGACTTCATAAGCAAATTCAGGCTTCCAGAACCTAATTAATACTAGTTGTTGTGCAAAAAGGAGAACTGTATTTTACTACAGAATCCCAGAACGGCAGGGGCTGGAAGGGACCTCTGGAGCTCCCCCCGTCCAGCCCCTGCGTGAGCAGCACACCCAGAGCAGGGGCACAGGACCGCGTCCAGGCGGGGTGGGAATGGCTCCAAGGAAGGAGACTCCACAGCCTCTCTGGGCAGCCTGGGCCGCTGCTCTGGCACCCGCACAGCAAAGGGGTTTTGCCTCAGATTTCAGTGGAACTTCCCGTGTTCCAGCTTGTGCCCGGTGCCCCTTGTCCTGGCGTCGGGCACCGCTGAGAAGAGCCCAGTCCCACCCTCCTGACACCTGCCCTTCAGATCCTGATAAGCACTGAGGAGATCCCCCTCAGCCTTCTCTTCTCCAGGCTGAACAAGCCCAGGTCTCTCAGCCTTTCCTCACCAGGGAGATGCTCCAGTCCCCTGAGCATCCTTGTGGCTCTGTGCTGGCCTTGCTNCTTCTGGCGTATCAGCCGCTCCTCCCAGCTTGGGGTCATCAGCGAGCTTGCTGAGGCTACACTCCATCCCTTCATCCAGGTCACTGATGGATATGTCAAACAGGACTGGACCCAGTACAGACCCCTGGGGAACACCACTAGTCACTGGCCTCCAACTAGACTGCCCCATTGATCACGATCCCCTGAGCTCTGTTGTTGAGCCAGTTCTCCATCCACCTCACTGTCCACTCACCCAACCCACACTTCCTTAGCTTGGCTGTGAGGATGTTATGGGAGACAGTGTCGAATGCCTTGCTGAAGTCAAGGTAAACAACATCCACTGCTCTCCCTTCATCGCCCCAGCCAGTCACCCCATCATAGAAGGCCATCAGGTTGGTCAAGCATGATCTCCCCTTGGTGAATCCATGCTGACTGCTTCTGATAACCTTCTTTTCCTCTGCATGCCTGGAGATGACCTCCAGGAGCAACTGTTCCGTCACCTTTCTGGGGATGGAGGTGAGGCTGACTGGCCTATATTTTCTGGGTCCTCCTTCTTGCCCTTTTTGAAGACTGGAGTGACAGTGGCTACTCTCCAGTCCTTGGGCACCTCTCCTGTCCTCCGTGACCTTTCAAAGATGATGGAGAGTGGCTTAGTGACAGCATCCGCCAGCTCCTTCAGCACTCGTGGGTGCATCCCATCAGGGCCCATGGATTTGTGAGGATCCAGTTTACCTAGGTGATCTCTGACCCTATCCTATTTTATTGTCCAATTTTATTGAAATTCTTTTCTCTTCAACAACTTTGTTTCCAACTTCGTAATCAAGGTTTAACTCTCACTTACCAGAATCCAGCTGTGTGAATTTTAAAGCTCATTTAATATGCAAAGTGAACTTCACCGAACCTGTCAAATCAGGACCACTTCTCCCCTCTCCTAAGTAATACACTGAAAAAAATATATAACCCAAATGTTCTCTTCAGTAGCTTTACACTGGGACAAGCTCAGGCTTGCCAGAAGTGTTTCCACCCAGTCCTCAGGCTGGGAGAGGAATGCTGCCCAGGCAGCTATTGTGACAAGGGGTAAACTGTTGTGATACACCCCACAACAGCAGGAAACCCACAAAGTCACAGGGACCTCCAAGAACACCGTGCTCTTTGGCACAGGCAACCTGCAGCTCCTCCCGACACCCCTGTCCTCCAGGAACAGCAAATACCTGTTAGCTGGTGCTGGCACCCGAGACGGGGTGTCAGGAGTGCCAGGGCTGAGTCACAGCCATTTTCAGTATTTATTGTTGGACTAAAACAAACACATGTAAATTACTCAGGAAACATCTACTGCTTTCTTTTGAAGTCTACTACAACGTAATGTGGTTTTGGAGGTCCAGATCAACAGTCTACCCCTCTTGCTCCATCACCCACTGTCGCCTGCAGAAGACCCTGCCACTGCAGCTGTCTCCGCAAAACGGACTGATGATTGCTCTCCTCACGACCGTACCACACACTTACCATGGATCAGCGTGTCTACTGCTGGATGCCAACGAACTCCGTAACATAAACTAACACCTTGAGAAATACAATTCTTCGGATGCATCCATCTCCCATTGCAAAGAATGGGCAAACTCAGAGACTGCTAGAAATTTAAAATGAATACTTCTGGATTTCCAGAGCTGTTCAGTGTGTTGGCTGAGAGACACTCAGATCTAACAAAACAGCTTACCTTGCCGTGGATCATACTGTCGCATCTGCACCTCCTCAACACATTCTGCTGGGAACCAGCCAGTCCTTCCTTTCACGGTTCCTTCCCAAAAGCCACCTTCGCCAATACTCAGCACTGTGGGAAGAAACAAACAGGTACGTGAGAATGACCAAGGCTCCCAGAAAAAGGGAAGGCCAGACTGGCCATCAGATAGCGTTAACGCAGCAGAAACACGAAAAGGCAGAGGACAGAAAAATCTGTCTGGGGTCAGGAGTGGTCTGGAGGAAGCAAGCACCTCAAGAAGCCTTCAGAAGCTTCTTTCACCTGTGTCCAGGAGAGAGACAGTGTAGACCATGGCCTTCATGCAGCCATGACTGCAAGAATTAGTCAACTGGTAGCATCTGTCTCTGGAACGAGGATTGTTGATGGGAGACCCAGACATCATGCGGTCTTTGATAAAACCATTTCCTGGAAACATGCTACCTACTGTAACTTCTGACATCCTCAGAGCAACAGAGAAATCACAGCCCCATAAGGAAAATGAGATGGGGAGAGGGAAAGAAATTGGCCAAGGCGACCCTCAGAACTGGGGTGTCCTGACTGGCCCGTGCTCAAAAGCCAAGAGCTGTTTCACTCTAAATGACACTACACACAGGAAGGTACTCCACTGTCACAGCAAAATTCTCCCAACCCATTAAGCCTTGTATTTACTTGCTTAGAGAAACAGAAAGGAAGCCTTGAAACGTGCTCTGAAGATTAAATGAATTCAGAGTCAAGGAGATTTTAACAGAGAATCACATCTGGAGCACCCTCATTAAACCAGGGAACTATCAGCTTGAACTCCTCACCAACTGCCGGCTGAAAAGGATGGCTTTCAGGTAGCCAGGATACAAACTACTGAAGAGCTAGACAAAACCAGCACTTCTTATTACGCCTGAAGAATGAACTAGTCCAAAGCAGACTAGCCAGCACAGTATGAGGTTACAAAACAGTCTGAGGTTTCTGCTATGAAAACCATTGCCAGCAAATGTATGTTTGGTATCAGCTGTCATCTCCCAGTTCCCTGCAGCTGGATCCCCCACACCTGCAAGAAAGCCCTGGATCGTTTTGGGACATTTAAAAAATGCATCAGATGTGACCATTACATTTCCTATGGCCACAGAGAGAATGATTGTCATTCCCAGAGCACCTAAGAGAACAAAAATGTGCACAATACAAGAGAGAAAAAAAGGAGGCCAGAATCGTTACCAACCTCTCTGGCTGTTCCCCATTTATCTATTACATCCAGTGCCCAGGTATTACCCCTATTTTATCCAGAAAATGACTGATGTGCACCTCTCACTTGAATTCAAGCACTTACAAGGCCAATTAATTGCACCATCCTGATCCAGGAAAGTGGAGAAGGAGAGTAGTTACATGTGTTTTCAGGTTACCGTGGCTCACAACACTTTCCTAACCCTTTGTAACACAGTGGTCTCGAACAGACTGTGAATTAATGTGTTAGATATAGTCTATAAAATGCTATAGATCAAGAGAAACTGCTGCACATCACCCAAAAGTGATAAGCTTTTGATACATCCTTTGGAAAACATTCGTAATGGCAATTCACCTGACATCCAGACAAAAACTAAACAGAAGAGTCAGCATCCTAGGGTCTCTGCTGTCAGAGTGAAATCTCAAATGATCTCAGAAGTATTCCCTCGGCATTATCTGGGTAACAAAGTTCTTAAGAACAAGACCACCACATCAAGAGATCCTCTTGATTAGCTCAGAGACGTGGGGTTTCTTGGGACTTGCTTTAAAACTTCAGGAGCTGTTATAAAACCCCCTTGTACAAAGAGGGGACACTAAGCTGGATTCTTAAGCTCCTCAACAAATCCCTGGACAACAGGTGAAGTAAAAAGCTGACGCCAGGTCTATTTTAAACTTGCATCATCTTATGCTTTTTTCCCATGGCTGTTTCTCCAACTTTGTGATCATAAGTTAACCTTGTGGCTTTGATAGCAGAAACTTCATCTTCGTTTTGAGCTTGCCTACAGTCTGAAACACACTCAAGTGAATCTGGCAGTTAAAGAGAGCTGCGTCTCCCAGGGGCAGAGACCACAGGTTTGCAGACAAGTCTCGGGACCTGACCCAGCACAAAGGCAGTGACCTTGGAGGCTGCTGGATGCTCCCTCCAACCATCAGGCAGGCCCCCAAAAGAGACGAGGAACTCCTGTGCCCGATCACCAAAAAGGCCCTTTGGCAATAGGATGACAGCGATGAGGCAACCAGCAAGCACGGGGGAACCTTACTGTCTCTCCTTCTCCTAAGGCTGCACTGCAACCAGAATGAACAGAGCTGATCAGCAGTTATTCGGCTCTAGACGCAAGAAACCACCAAGCAAATGAGACCACTGGTATGACATGATCCCCAGTAACTGGATCTTCGATCCTCAGTAGGAATAGCTCATGAGATAAACTCTGATAATAATAAAATTAGTACCGCAAGGCTACGCAAGTATCCTATGTCAGAGCCACACAAACAGCAGTTACCACTCGTCTTCTCCATAGCACAAGGGTTCTGCGCAATTCCCAGTATCCCACCCCTCCTTGCTTTTCACTTCTCGCCTCAGAGCGGGCTGGGTACTCTGCAGAACACTCAAAACCACCTGGCTTGAAAGGGTGAGGCCCCACTCCCAAAAAGCCATCCTCTAAGATTACCTCCTCATAAAGACACTTCCATCTACAGCTGAAACGCTGTGAGGCGTCTGTCGTGAAGGCCATGAAGGGCCGTGGAGGCTGCACACTTGACTCCTCTCTCCTGGACTGTCTCTGCTTCACCGTAGCCCAGGGAGGCAGGAGCGCTGTGCTCAAACAACCATGCTGCTGCCTGTCACCTCTGTGTCACCCTGCTGCCCTCCGCTACCCCCAGGGTCCTTGCCTGCACCTCCTTCGGCATTCAGGCTTCACAGGGGTTAGCTGCAATGCTTTCTGCCCAGCTCGTAATCTCTACAAAAATCACTGTGTAATTAGCTCTCTTCATTAGTGCAGTAGTGCCTTCCAAGTCAAAGACCGCCGAGGAAAATGGCTTCTTTTCTCTCTCCCTATCTTGATCCAAAATATCAGCAGCCCCAGCCGCGCAGGAGTCCTTGTGCTCTTGGTATGTCCTTCGGGGCCAACACCTCTGGGTGTTCACCAATGCTGCTCTGGGTGTTCACCCCAAGCGATGAGCAGGGCTAGGAGGGAAAGCTGCCCTTCCGAGGTAAGGCAGACACGTGCCAGTGGTGGGCATACAACATAAGGCTCAACTCCCAGTTGGAAGATTCATGGGACTTTCAACTCAGGAAAAAAGAGCATGTGATTACGTACACAGCAGCACACCTTGCCCCTGACACGGACCACAGTCCTATTGCCAGGCTGGGATTTCTCTTGCTAGTAATTGAATGGACAACTCTTTTTTTTTTTTTTTAATTATTTAATGAAAAATATTTGAATTACTATGGTATTTGATATCCCGACTTGCAAAAGGCACAAACACATCCACACCCTACCATGTACTGCTACCTTTCCAATTCAGCTCCCTCCTAACACTTCACACACAGCCCTATCAGATTTATCCCTGCACCCATCACCATAGTCCCCATGTGTCATTCATAGCTAAATCCAAACACCAGAGTTATTAATAAATTAAGCACTGCTCCATGCCAGCCAAAGCAAACTCCTCAAAGAGAGGAACTTCACTAATGCCTGTATCTAGGCATTAGTCCTATAGGAAGCAAGGGAAAACCAACCAACGAAGCAAGCCTGATTTACAAGCCAAACAGGAGACTCATTTCAGTCTCTTCTCCAGATCTTTTCTTGAGATGTAAATGCTCCTGCTCTCCAAGGGTTATGGTGTTGTCACAATTTGGAATAAACCCAAATCCCATACCTTATTCCCCACTGCTCTCGTCCATGCTTTAGAAGCTCTGCTAACACTTCCCAATAGAAAATTTCCCTTTTCTAGTACTTTGTATTTTCAACTTCCAAACCAGCCCTTCATGGAGGAGAGCTCATCCAGCTCTCTAGAGCCTTCTGTTCTTGAATTGTTATGCTTGGCTCTTCAATCATATAGTACTCCTTTTTAAGATTTGCTACTTGAGGATTCAAAGGACTGAAGTTTCAGCCTGTCAAGCTGAAGACAGATTTTAAGGTACAGCAAACTGAGTCTATTCTAATGAAAAGAAAAATTTTAAGTTGTCCATATTTCACCAGTTTGTCTCTGAGGATGTTACATGAGACAACATAAAAACCTTGCTCAAGCCAAGACAAACAACATCCACGCCCCTCCCCTCATCCAACAAGGCAGTCCCCTCACTCCAGAAGGCTGCCAGCTTGGTTAAGCAGGATTTCCCCTTCACAAACCCAGGCTGGCTACTCCCAGTCACCATCCTGTCCTTCATGTGTTTGGAAACGGTTTCCAGGGTTACTTGCTCCATCACCTTCCCAGGCTCAAGGTGAGACTGACCAGCATGGACTTCCCCACACTCTCCTCCTTGCCCTACTTGAAGGCAGGAGTGGCACTTGCTTTCTTCCAGTCATCAGGAACCTCTCCTGACCACCACGACCTTTCAAAGATGATCAAGAGCGGGCTGGCAAAGCCATCAGCCAGCTCCCTCAGCACTCATGGGTGCATCTCATCAGGCCCCACGGACTCGCGGATGCCCCATTCGTTTAAGTGTTCCCTAACCTGATCCTCCCCTCCACTGAGGGTACGCCTACCTTACCATGGACTATCCCACTAGTCTCAGGGACCTGGGATTGCTGAAGCCTAGTCTTGCTAGTGAAGACTGAGGTGGAGAAGGTAGGTACCTCAGCCTCAGTTCATTCAAACTTTTCTTGCTGTATAAACATGCAACTTCTTCAGAAACGAGGTACAGACAGCATGAGCTTTGGGCTGGCAGGGAGAGGAGCAGATGGGTGCCAAGGAGCTCTGAAGCTACAGCAATTCATCCCTGGCACACTGGAAGGACAGCACTCAAAACTGCAGCTTGGATTCAGCTGGACTTCAGCAGGGCCTGACTTGACACATGGATGCCATCTCTCAACAGTCTCTCCTGACAAGTCATTCCAAAAGCCTGTTTCATTTTCTTCTGCGAAGTCAGGCCCTTCTTCAGCACCAGGCTCAGAACTCCCTGTGAGCCCAACTCACCCGTGACAGCCCTCCTCTCCCGTGGGGGCCCTGGACCAGGCGCACAATACCACAGCGGTCAAGAAAAGCTGGCACCGACAGGAGAAGAGAAATAAATGGTCTACTGAGGCCTACAAATCATTGATGCAAGCTGGACGACTCATACACACAACCATCAGCTCTGAAGGTCACCGGTAATTTGAATAGCTATAAAGATGGTAATGAGGCATATATCGAGTCATGTTGGGATGCGCACATGAAATGCTTAAATATGCTTTGAAGAAATTAACAAACAAGACATACTGGGAAAAAAATTCTTTAGTGAAGGAGGTCGTAGCTAATCAGTTCTGGATCCCAGGACCCCGGCGAGTCAAGTCCCACTGCCACTTCCCAGCGTGGTGCTATACTGCTGTTTGCTCCATGGCCTGAACAAAGCACAAGTGACTGCTACGTTTTCAAGTTGGGTTTGCCTGCAAGGATCTTTAACCTGCTGCTGCAGGACCCTGGAGGAAAAGCCCACAGCAGCTGCTGAAGTCATCCTGGCATTCTCTCAACCACTCCCACGGGTCCTCTTGCTGGCTCCCTCTCCACTCTCACACCAAATGCAGGCATTCCTACCTTCCCCTTTGAGGCACGAATCCACATTCCACCACTGTTCTACCATGGACCTGACCCTACTTTCCCCCCACCCCATTCACAGCCCTTACTCATCTCTAAATGTGTCTTTCAGACCATTTTATGCTGCCTCCTACACACTCCACTGTACCTGCAAACTTCTCCCTAGATCCACCACAGCATCCTTCACATCTTGTGGAAAATTCCCTACTGAAGTGATGCTTATGGACCCCAGCCAGGTGCAGTTGTCTTGACCAAAGACTACATTTTTTTCCCACTGCGTTCTTTCCATTCATTTCAATCCCATTTAACCCTTAAAGCCTACATATAGAACCATTCCACCTCCTTGCACCCCATATTTGCATTATCAGCTGTTCTACTGTTTGACTCTACAACCTGCAGGTCCAGGATCTGGTCCCTGCCTCTTCTCTGTTGCACAGCACAATGCGGGTCTCCAACCTGACAGGACTCCAAAGGCTACCAAGATATGTCTTTCACATGGGCTAGCAACATCACAAGTGGTTGGGACTGCAAAACTCTCTCATTTGTTCCTACCACCTCTCTTCCTCTTGAAGGCCCCATTTTCCTTTGCTTCACAGGTTCCAAGACAAAAAGGAAAAAAAAAAGAAAAAATCCTTAGTAGCCATGGGTTTTCCCTTTCTTGAGTCCCCTACACGCTGATATGTGATTGCTCCTTTCCAGAGTAATCCCAGAAGTTGCCCTCTTGCACAGTCTTGCCCTGCTTTGCCTTGTTACTGCTTCCTCCCTATCAGAAATGCCACTCCTAGCACCCAAGCTGTTCATTTATTCATGAGGCTGGGTTCAGGCCAACCCTCATCTCATTCACTGGTCAAGCAGAATCTTCATCCTCTGTTCTGTCTTGTACGACAATTTCCCTCTCCTGCTCTATTAGTGCAGGATGCCTCTGGCACATGCTGGGGCCGCAGCAGCCACTGGCCCAGTTCCCACAACGGTTGCTCGTGAAGCATGGTCCTCATCTTGCTCTGAGGAAGACAGGATCTCTCTTCAGCATCAGAGGTTTTCCCATAAAAGGGATGCACCGTGATATTCCTCCTCCTAGCCCCTCTGTGGCAAGTCCTGAGGCAGGCACCGTGCCTGGAGCGCAGGACAGCCCACAGAGCGCTCCGATTCCATGCCTTGCTTGGGAAGCTGCACAACCCAGCCACCTGCATCTGCATGGTCTCAGCTTGACCCTTGGCTGCCTACAGAACCCTTTGGCCTTTGCAGCCAGCAGTATCTTTTAAGAAATGTTTTGGTTGTTATTCCTGCCTAGAGCCATTACTACAAGGAGAGGTGGGAGCTGGAAGACTAGGACCCACCTGTGCTGCAGGGAACATGCCCTGGAAAGGCTTCCCCAAGGGCTACCTGTGGAATCACCAGGAGCCATATCTGAAGGTCTCCTCCTGGCCAGCAGTGTAAAGTGGCAGCTGTTGGAGACACAAGCACCTCTACTCTTGTACCACAGGTGCCACAGTAATCTTCTTCAACGCACCCATCAATTTATTACCTCTGTTCCCAATGAAGATGCAAGATACCTAACCAATTCCACGTACTGGCCAGCTCTTGCGTCAGGAGGTCCCATTTGCGCTCTTTCCATTTGTCACCCCTGAGCTAATGACACAGACTCAGAAGTTCATACTATACTGCACCCGTCATCTATTCCAGAACGTTAAAATCAAACAAGGGATTTCATAGCTAAGCACACATGACCACTGTCCTCACTCACAGTGCTGCAAGTCCCTGACGAGGGCAGAAGCTGAAAGGACCCCAGCTATTCCAACACAGCTATTGTAGCATGCGAACGTGACTTCCAGTACAGATTCTGCTGTGCTGGGGACAAGTTAATGCACGAAGACAGAGAGCAGCTTAAAGGGCAACAAGGAAAATGCTGCAGGCCCTGCTTCCCAGCGTGTAACACTTAATTTCATCTTTCACAGGCTTCCTCATATCAATCTTCACCCATAGCTCTGCTCATCTTCCCTTCGGACTCCCACACCGAACTCTGCTGAGGTCCCTCATGCTTAACTCACCGCCAAGGTTTCCCACTTGCTCTAACGATGTTGTCAAATCCTGACTCCGCAGCAGTGCCTACAGGGCCTTGCTCTTTCCAGCATTCCTCTGCAAAGTGGCACAGGCAGCATTTGAGGACAGTCCCGGTACTCCTGTGACCTTCCCTAATGCTCCAACACAAACCTGCTTATCACAGCTCTCTCTAAGCCACTTGCCCCTTCCTTCGCTGACCGGGTGACTGCGAGACACGGGACCTCGATGTCTTCCCTTCGATTCCGACCCCCTGCAGCTCCCCGTCAGCCTCACTCAGGCACCGCACCTGGATCTCACCTACTGCCATGTTTGTGGGTTTTCTGTGTCCTTGGGAGCTGTCATGGCCAAATCGCTAGATAACAAGTTAATTTAGTTTCAGCCCCTGAGGGGGCAGAAAAACATCATCATTCGCCATCTTATGTATTGAGCTACAAACAAGGGACAAAGCCATTCTGCTTGTTTATCTATTAAATGACTATCAGGAAGCCAACTGGGGGACAGATACAGAATCTGAATCAGAGACTTTCAAAGCTTGTGATAAGGCACGCCTCAGAAACCCAGAGGCATCATACCACGCCTTTGCAACAGGCAGCACAAAGATGTGCGCTGATGCCCAGAGAGGGCTATAAGCGACCTTCCCTAACCACTATGATGGAAAGGACATCCTGAAGCCACCCTGACCATGTAAGATGCCCTCAATGGTGAGGTAGAAAGGCTGACGCAGTGTTCATGTTCCTCTCCAACACAGGACCCCAAGTGGCGTATCTGCAGTGCTTGGTAATCCACGAAGACCATCATCTGGGACCCTTGTACTAACAGCACTGTTGCTGTCCATATGCCACAGGGCTTCAGGGCTTCCTAAAGTCCCAGACATGCAGGATTACTTGCAGTTCCAGATTAGCTACAATATGCAGCTGCCAAGTGTGGCTGAAGCCGTGAACTTGCCTGCATTGCTAAGATCTTTTTCCAGTCTATATCCAACCCTACCCCAGGAGAGCTGGTCCCTGGAAGAGGTCTTACAAGCAAATACAAACTCCAGAAGGCTGCAAAACGAATAAAAGTTAAACAGGTACCCTGAACTCACTCCAAGGCTAGATATACATCACATCATGAAAACAACACCGCTTCATGCTTGTAATCCAAGATCAAGTCAAGAGGAAATGGGTGTTTCTGTCATACACAAGTCTAGGCAGTTTTATTCCAAAATAATTTCCAAGCAAACATTGCCTCGACTTGTGCAACAACTCCGTACCCCAGACAATCTCTCATGTAACGTGGGTATTATACAAAGCACCCAAACCACTTTGAGACGCTAACGTGAAGATGACACGGCCTCTCAACGACACTCTTCACCCTCATGTTTTTCACCTCTGAGCCCCTGCTGTACTAGGGTCCCAGAAAAAGGGAAGCTGCCAGAACCATGCCGACAGCACAGTTTTGCTCAATGTCAGCTGTAAATTACTGTTGCTGAGCTCTGAAAAATCATCAGCAACTGACCCATTTTTTGGTCAAGTCCCTCATCTGAGCAGCAGCATTGTGCTGTGACCTTCACTTAGTTCCAGAGCTTATTAGGCTCTGAGCTTCTTCCTATTACTGTTTTCCCACACTAGGCAAGGTTTCGCCTTTTCATTTAATTGCCCTGTGTCTATACCAAGACATAGTCAAAACTGGAAGGAAGCCAAGCACTGTAAAGTTTCACAGGGCTTTAAAACCTTTGCTCTGAGCCCTGTTAACTCCCAGCTCAACTTCAACACCCGAGCACACTGCCCAAGGGTAGGCACATAGCCTGGTACGCCTGAACGCATGCCGCACACGCACAGGCTACATGTCCTCAAGTGCACAATTACCCACACTTTTGATACCCAAATCCCAGGAGTGTTGTGAACCAACGTCCGCAGCCTCCTCTTTCCAGAAGAAGCCCACCTATTGTGCCATGCAGGTCTCGTGAACATTAGACCTGGGAAGGTGCAGTCTCTAGTACCAGCACAGCAAGGCTACAGTCTTCCTAACTCCCAGAACCAGGGAACTCCCAAATGCCATTATCTGAGGAAGTTCACAGATTCCTGATGGGTCAAGCTGTAAAACACAAGGCATTTCCAGAGCCAGTGAGCCCCCAGTATATGCCACAATAGCCCAACTTTTCACTCTGCACAGCTGCTTTATTTGTTCTGAAATTAAAATGCAGTTATAAAAGCTGGTTTTAAATGCCCCATCAAATTAATAAACTGACTGCGTACAATCCATCTGGCAGATGTTGCAGGGTCCTTTCATTGCAACAACAGATTTCACTTGGGTTTATTAATAAAAAAACAAGGGAGAGACAAGTTGGCAGTTAAAGAAATTAGGGAAAATAGGAAGGACTCATTTGGGGGCCCCAAATGAACAGGAAAGAATGGTTTGTCCACCAGCCTCATAACCTTCCAGTGAGATGCCCAGGGGAGGCTTTTGATCCTGGCTATGCTGAACAAGCCTTCATTAGACACCACTTGCACGTCTGACAACAGATGAGAAGCCAGAGCCTGCATGCAGCATGGAAATGGAGCCCGCATGCAATATGGAAATGAAGTCCTCCTGTCAGTCGGGCATGGATATAGATGTCTTCCACTCCAGAGATGCACCCACCATCCCATTGAATACACCTGTGTTAACACAGACCTCAAACCACTACAGAATTATGTGTGGACAATGATCCGTTCCCACATGCCCATGAGCAGAAGCACACCCCAGTGCAACAGCAGCAGCACAACCAAGTGTAATTTTGGTTCATCAAGAAAAACATTTTGCTTTCCAATGGGAAGTTCTACATATATCCTCAGGCTGGACCCTCTCCCAGCCCTTCGTATATGCATAGTTCTCCCTAACAAAGGCAATCCACACTTCCCCCTGCTGTAGACCCTAGCAAGTCTGCTGCAGAAGAATCACCTGCCTTAGAGGCTGTACACCACTGGGGTAAGAACTTCTTCCCAGGTCTTGCCTCAACCCTACCTGCTTTCCACAGCCAGGTTCTTCCTCAGCATCTCCCCTTGGGGTGTCCTACACATGGCATTCAGAGCAGTTTACCCACCAACAATTCAGCAGCTCAAATGCAGGAGCGCCTGCAGCTGGTTAGCTGGGCCACTGCTAGGTCACACCGGGATGTAAGTGCACATGAAGCTTCCTACAACAGCCTCCAGTCACCCCCATCCAAACAGGCTTCGTGTGACGGCTCCTCCATGAGGACCAGTTAGCATCCTTCAGCCACTGCTATCTCCCCTACCTGTATTACTTTATGGTAATAAAAAATAGTCTCAAAGCAAAATAAGTGGATTTCTCTCACTCAAGGTTACATATTTTCTTTATAATATTAAAACAAATTACTCCAGAAAGAAATCCAACACAGGAAGTGTTAGTTCTGAAGGGGAAAGCCTTCAGACATCCTGCCATGAAAACGTCAGCTCTCCACATAGGTAGAAAGAAAGTCAGCAGGCTCTCTAGTCGCTTATTCACCTCTGTTGAGTTTGCGGGTGCTCTCTATGGCCAGGGACAGATTAATTGTGGTGCTAGTGGAGATCTTGACCAAAAATCCATCGGTGAAAATGATCGGTTAAAGGAGAGCTTCAAAGTCTACTGTGCAAGTTTACTCTTGCAGCAGAATAATGTTTCCCCTCAAATAAAGAGGACAAATTAATAAAGACTGAAAAATTCCTGTCTCTTCAAACTTCTCTTTCCTTGAACCATAGTAGAGGCTAAGATAGCAAGTAAGAGTTCAAATATTCAGACCATATAGAAGAGACTTAAAATCTCCTTTTGAATTTTCTCACTAAGAATTTTAAAAGTTGAAAACCACCATCGTGCCAGAGCAGGTTTTAAGGTGCTTTTAATCCTGGGTACGCAGAGTCCTAGTTTAGTGTATCAAATGCCCGACAACTTACAGCCTTTACCTCGGCTTGCTCAAACCGCAGCCTCCAGTGATCCCATGAAATTATTGGTACAGTTTATAGTTATCAGTGGATGAAAAAAGTGAATGCTGCAGCTGCCTGTGCTGGCGTGAGCCCAGGCTGCAGCCTGCCACGTTGAACTGAACAAGCAGAGACAACTACCTGGTCAAGTGTGTGGCTCCTGAGGAAAGGCTGCTCTTGAAGCGTCTTCAGAATAGCAAAGCCAGCGGAACTGGTGTTAACGCCAAGCAACTCTGGCAGCAATTCAGCATGCCAGATCACAGACTTCAAGTTAGGCAGAAAATGCAAATCATCCCAAGAGGAAGGGACAAAAGAGACCTCCAAAGTAAAGCTAACTCTGAGGACAGGGCACTTTGATCTGCTCCCTATACAGGCAGAGGCCAAGATGATGGATGTGACTTTTTTTGCACTTACAGTACCTTACGTTAATTTTTAAAACGGAGAAGGATGGAAAGGAAGGGAAACCTTCATTGTTGTATTACAAATAAAAGAGGGGTGGGGTGTGTTTCCTCATTGTTCCTGAAGAAATCCTGGGGAGAATTCAGTTTTACAGTGGTCCAAAGAATCAGCTGAGTAATGCTGCAGCAGCCACCTGCCCTGGCAGTACACGCAGCGGGGCCTGAAGCTGAGGACAGCAAGGTTGTGCTCAGATCTTGCTGCAAGAGGTTCTTCGGCAAGCTTGGACCAGTTCTGCCCGTAAAAGGAGAAGCACTGCCTTTGCTGGGGGCTATGCTGTGCACCTGAGGAGCAGAAATCACCACTCATCCTGTTCCTAGAAGCCCAGGCCCGCCGGCGCAGGCAAGGGACAGCATGCTGTTAAGCCTAGTTCAGAAGAACACGAACCAAACAAGCCTTGATGGGTCCGGCAGAGGTCTGCACATACTGGTTCCCTACCGCCTTCCACACTGGATGGTCCAGACACAGGTTTGTGTTGGCAGCTCTGCACCTCCCTCTGTCTAAGAGGCCAAGGGAAAGGGATACCCCCTAAGCAGAGCAGCTCTGCAGACGTGTAGGCTCCCCGGTGCAGCGGTGAAGCACGGCAGTGCTGGTAACGACTGAGCACGTGTCCAGTCCCTCCTCGCAGCTCCTGCCCGCAGGCACAACCTGGACGTGCACATGTCCAGCCAGAGACCCAGTGCTTCCCACCTAGGACCACTAGAACATCTGCTACAAACGCATAACCTGCATTTTCACGGCTGTAGCCTATTTTAGAGGCACACAGCTCTAGGCAAAAAGAAACAAAAGGGACTTCTCTCAATGTCTGTTCCTACCATAGCTTCATCAGTGCACACTTAAATAGCTCGCAACTTTTTTTAAAACTGCCCTTGAACATCATATTAAGTGTTTATGCTTTATTAAACTTACAGCCTTCAGCTTTTCACACAGCCCACCCTGACCCAGGCACAGCACAAGTAACAGTCTGGGGTGAGGGACACTTTCTAAATTGCTGCTTCTGTATCTTGTTAAGTTTGGGGCTCCAGCTACCACAGAGGAACAGAGGCACAGCTGGGTCCAAACGAGATCTGAGGTGGCACAGAGCTCAAACATAGCAGTAGAGGAAATGAGATCATTATGGATGAATGGGGAAATGACCTGAAGAACGGGCACAAAGAGGGAACTGGCACAGCAGAGGCAAAGCTCAGACCACCCTTGCTTGCACCATCTGTCACCAACTATATCGCAACTTTCCTGGCACCTTCAGATGCAGGCAGGTAAAAGCAATTAAGCTCAAGGCCCGGGGACCTGAAAAGTCTCCAGGAGCAGATGGGATCCACCTGAGTGCCGTTAGAAGGGAAGGGCAGGAGCCCGTACAGAAGCAATAAGACCGGAACACACCGCCCTTGGCCCCGCACAGTCCTGCAGCACGGCACATGGTCCAACAGAAGACAAGCCATGGGCTCTGCAGGGCTTTGTCACACTCCCTCTCCCGGGTCATTTCTGCTCTATTCAAGTCTCATGTCATGCTCGTCAGTGCTTTAAGGACACAACAAAGGCTGGCTGATGCACCCAACTGTCACATTTCGTGCCCACCGCTCCGCAGGGATGAGATCTGCATGGGCAGGGAGTGAGCTGGTGACTGGGTAGAGAAGGACCTGCTTTGGTCGTACACCCACCGCATGTGCACGCTAGCGGAGGTGGCCCAGCGAGGAGGGGAGCCTGGTGAGCTCTCAGCAACCTGGCCCGAAGCTGCCCTGTCTCACCCTGGCTGGGGACAGTGACATTGTGCCTAAGGAGCAACGCAGTCAGTCACGGCCTTAGCCCAGAGCTTCAGGCTCCTTGTGCTGGACCGGTGACTGCAGTGCAGCCTGCAGGTAGGGACCTAGACCTTGCACTTGGCTCGCCTGTCTGTGGGACTCGGAGCCCGGCAGAGACCTGAGGCTGCAGCTGGTGCCGATGCAGAAATGCATTATGTTTTGTAGCTTCCTTCATGCCGCAGCTCTGCCCCTCATCTGCAGTCATCCCGGTGGTAGGCAGCAACAGCACATCTGCCTTTCCCCCGACCTACTGCTGGTTTAGGCTGAAATTCCTTAAGGCAGAAGGTATTCCTGCAGTGGGTCTCTGTACGGTGCTCAGAACAAGGGGGCTGTGGGCTGGGGGTCCGTGAGTGCAACAGCAACAGAGATGCTGCATATAATCAACTTGTGAGCACAGCCTCCACAGCACCACCGCACTGATTTCTGCTCTGAGCTATTCCAGCCCTGCAGCCTCCAGCTGCTAAGCTGATTTTTATAATCATCTTGCTTTTAATACAATCATTATACAGTCATTATGCCTTTAATTAAGCATTTATTGTACAAAATAGTGCCAATCAAAGTCAGCAGGTTGGAATAGGAAAGGAAGGGAATTAACGTATTCCCAAAATGTTAATGAGGACTTTTCAGCCTAAGCAGAGCTTCAGGATCTGGTACCCAGTAAGTAGATTTGAAACGTGATATGCGAAGCTTGAGCAGGGTGGCCCTGACCCAGATGGCCAGAGCTGAAAGGCAACTGCAGCAGCTCTCTTCTGCCATCCGTGCTTACCCCCCTCCTCTCCCCGCACTGGCTGATCTTTTCCCCTTTCCCTTCCCCACCTCCCGGGGACATTAATTCCACTGCTGCTCACAGCAGCCGTACTTCCACACTGCGAGCGGATTCCCCAGGGACCCAGGCCCCGTGCTCCTTCCACAGCCGCTGCAGGCCAACCGGAGCACAGAGCATGCACCCACCGCTTGGGACTTCAGCCAGCCCGGCGCTGCGGCAGCTCCCCCAGCATTAGCAGCCAGCCCGACAAGCAGTGTTCAGGGAGATGGCTCAGGATGCTGGACCTGTCAAGTCTTCCCCACAGCCGAGCCTGCCCTGGAAAACTCGGATGAATCATGGCACAAGTTACTGTGCCCAGCATCCCAGTGCGCACACACCCAGCAACCTCTGTTGCAACAGCTTTCTGTCTCAGGGGGCTGAGATCTCTTCGCCCCCAAGGTACCCCAACTTCCCACGGAGCAGCCCAGCAGGGCAGGGGCTGTGGGACTGGCAGCCAACGACCCGTCCAGAGGGCACGCTTCTGCCGGCCAGCACACGTGGGCTGCTGGAAGGGCCCAGGCTGCTCTGCTGCACCAGACAAACCGGCACGGCTCACCGTCAAAATCTGCCATTCACACGCACCAGGGTAAAGGGGAGGTTCCCCCAGTTCCAGCTCCTGCTACAGCCATGGGGTAGGGAAACCTGAGGCAACGTGTGTGACCATGCCCTTCCTACTCAGGCCTTGCAAAACCACGCACAGGAACAACGGAGCGGCATGAAGACATAATACATCCAATCTTCAGTGATGATGGGAGCCGCAGCAGGCATTCTCCCAGACATCCCTTCCACACCGACATTCATGCCGTGAATATTCACACAGCCCTGCAGCCGGCCAGGGGTACCAACGCTGCAGGCTGGCACTCGGGGAGACGTGCAGAGCCCCGCGCACCATCAGTTCCCTCCCCAGGCTCAGAGCTTCCCTACGGGAGGCTGGTACTGGGTGGTAACTCTCCGTGCGGCTGGGGAAAAGCGAGAGCTTTCACAAAACCTGCCATGAAGACCCACCTGGGCCCGTGACCCCTCCACGGTGCGGGTGGCCCCTGCCAGGATGCTGGCTGCTGCCAACATCTGGGAACATGGGGAGGACTCGTCCGCTCCTGCCGCGGGGCTCAGCCGCTCAGGAAGGTCTGAAGGCACCTGCGCTCACCAGCCCTACCGGGAAACTGGGAAAGCGCCCGGCTGGAAGCACTCCAGGGGAGACACGCCAGACCACGGACATCGCTCCTAATGCTTACAGCGTGCGACACCAAGCCAAGGAGCAAGAAAGCGACAGGTCAAATAAATACAGGCAAATGTGTCCTGGCTCTGTATGAGCAGAAGTAACTAAATACTGTGAGTATGATGCTGGACTCTGACCTGTTGCCCCTCAGGAATGAGGTTTTGGTTTAGATCTTTGTGTGAGAACAGCTCAGTGACTGACAGCAACAAAAACCTAACCAAGGGTTAGGGATGATCAGGAAAGGGAGAGTATCTTAAATACCACGTGCGGTGCAGCTCCCTCAGCTCAAGAGAGGTCACAGCACAACTGGGAAAGATACAGAAAAGGGTGACCAGGACAGTGATGCAACGGCTCCTCGACAAGGAATGTAGCCTGGAAGCAAAGGGCTACGCCAAGTCAAGGGCAGCACTGCATGAACAGGGGTCCCCTGCCCGCTGCTTCTTTCACCAAAAAATTAGGGGTCATCAAGCAAAACCAGCAGATAGCAGGCCAAAAAAGCCTCAGAAGAAATGGCTTTTCACACAATGCACAGTTGAGCTGCTGTAGCTGCAAAGAATTTGTATGGGCTAAAAGAGGAAAGAGACCCGTTCCCAACAAAACCCTCAACAAGTGCCGTTAGGGACTTGAGCTCTGAGCCTCATACGCTTCCCAATCTCACTGTCTTCCCCAGGCACCTGGTCCTGGCCGCTGCCGAGGACAGGCTGATGGGACTGCTCCTATTCCCATTCCCAGCAGGCAGGATCATGCCAAGGACTATCAGGCTTCTCCTAAAGATATTCTGCAGCTTCTGGTCCCTTGTGAATGCGTGGCTTGTAGCTGCAGCACGTCACACAGGAGTGCAAGCAGGAGCTGCCCCGTGCTGGAGGCGCCGACCGTGAGCACCAGGGAGTGGAAGGAGAACTGCAGGCAGCCACGTTCCTGCTGCTGGACACGCGCATGGGCCAGCCCGACCCTTGACCCAAAAGCCACAAACGCCAACCCACTGGAAGAGACTTTTTAGGAAGTATTCCAAGTTTCCAGCAGAGGAGGACAATACAGCACTGATGGAGGAGCCTGCTCATGACGTTGCCCTTCTCGCCTGTGCGCCTGTCATGGTTTCAGCTGGGATAGAGTTAAATTTCTTCACTGTAGCTGGTGCAGTGCTGTGTTTTGGACTTAGTGTGAGAATAATACTGATAACACACTGATGTTTTGGTTGTTGCTGGGTAGTGCTGAACTTTTCCAGCCTCCCATGCTCTGCTGGGTGCACAAGAAGCCGGGAAGGGAGGGGGCACAGCCAAGAGAGCTGATTCAAACTGACCAAAGGGATATTCCATATCATATGACATCATGCCCAGTATATTAACTGGGGGGGTTGGCCGGGGGAAGCAGCGATCATGGCTTGGGGACCAGCAGCGTTGGTCAGCGGGTGGTGAGTGGTTGCAGCACTTGTTGTTTGGGTTTTTTCCCTCGTCCCAAGGTTTCACCTCTCTCTCTCTCTCTCGTTATTTTCCTTTTCATTATAATATTATTATTAGTGTTTTATTTTCATTATTAAACTGTTCTTATCTCAACCCATGAGTTCTCTTACTTTGGCCCTTCCGATGCTCTCCCCCATCCCACAGGGATGGGGCAGCGACCGAGCGGCTGCAGGGTGGGTGTTGAGTTGCTGACTGCGGCTAAACCACGACAGTGCCCAGGAGGAAGAGCCCCGGGCATGGGGTGCCTTACAGGCACAGGCAGGCAACACGCACTCCCCGACCTGTGCTTCTCCAAGGCTCCCCGATACACGTGCTCACAGGAGAACAGAGCCTCCAGTCGAAAGGGCAAACTTTGGATAAAAGCAGGTTGGAGAGAACCACCAGCAACAGCAACCCCCATTGCAATCTGCCCTCCAGCTAGTGCCAACTCGCTCCTTCCCTCCCTCTGCAGAGCACCAACACATCCATCCATCCCCTTCCTAGGCCTCCAGAGAAACTTCTTCACCTGCCAAAGAGATCCCACTGAAGAGACTCACCTAAGACTCCCACAGAGATGCTTCTCCCTGTTACTTGGTGCAACTGGCACCCTACCACAAGCCCAGTGTCCTGTCCTGGCTCTAAAGCTTCTTGTTTGTATGTGTTCAGCCCCCTTTCATTTCAAGGTGGCATAAGAGACGTGATGGGAAAACCTTTGCGAGTTCTCCTGGTGCTGCATACTTCAGTCAGATTCATTGCAGCTCCTCACCCATTCCCTGCATGACTGATGGCATCAAGACAGAGAAAGGGAGGGAGAAGTCCAGACTCCACTCCTCTGGCATTATGAAAGTGCCCCAAAGAAAGCTGGTTTGAACTGAAAACCAGCCCCATCAATGCTCTTTGCTTCACATACCATAAATACGCACAGTTCAGCCTGCAGCACTTCCACTCTGTCTCTTCCTCCCCTGCATCCGCCTCACAACATGGAAAGACTTTTGCGAAAGCATAGGTGGGCACCACAGCTACATCCAAGTCCAGCTGCAGGTTACAGGCACCGCTGGGCTATTCTGCGCCAGCAAGCACAGATGTGAGCAGCGAGCACACCTAGGCAGCTCTGGCACAGCAGAGTTGTTCAACACATGCCAAGAGGAGCGTGGGTGGAAGATTCACATGTGTGTGCAAACAAAGGTATAGACAACACGGATATCTAGCACTTTCTGTACCCAAGATGTCAATACACGTGCAAAGCACAAAGTAGGTTGATCTTAAGGAGCCCTGATTAGAATACAAAGTTGGTAATTAGATAGGAATAGATCTACTCCAATAATAACTAGCTGTTGATGTGCTGGACCGAAGGTGAGGTATGGTGGTGCCTGTGAGCAGGTGGGCTCAGAGACCACCCGCGACAGAAAGCAGCATCTGGGGATTGCCCGAGCCTCAGAGGCATAGTGAGAACAACGCTGGGAGTGATGCAGCAGTGCAGACAGCTCTTTGCAATGCTTCTCCTCCTTGCTTTTTCTTTCTTTCATTACAGAGGAATGACTACGGAGGCATTCCAGGTAAATAAAAAGGAGGGAAAAAAAGGTGAAGTGCTGTGCATCTTGCATAATATACAANCCCCCCCCCCCCCATTCCTCCCGATCTGCCAGCAGCAGACAATAACTCAACAGCATTCATATCTAACAGCCTTTGGATCTGGACAAACCCATCAAAAAGATGATGCCTGAGGATGAGCTGAAGGAAGCATCTACCTCAGAAGGATAAAGTGGAAACTAATCAATAACCCCGTGTCAGAACAGTACTAAAAGCAGCAAACAGAAAATCCAGAAAATAGCCCACTTCCACCGTCGCTGGTGATTAGGTACCCAATACGGTAATGTGCAATTCTTAAATCTCAGAAATTCCTGCTGCTGTGAACACAGCCCACCTGCACCACAGGGCAGTCCCGATCCTAGGCTGTATGCTCCGATTCACACTGGCCCAGATCTCACTTGTCCACCCATCACATCAGTCACAAAAAGGCCAGCTTAGCCTCTCTAAAGCCCACATTTATCTTGGCTAACATGGTTACCTAACCGAAGCACCCACTGGAGCAAGCGTTAGGTGATGAGCCTCAGCTAGGAGCTGCAGTGCCAGTGCGGTGCATGGAGAGAGACAACGGGCAGCCGAGCCCGCGCACCATCGTACGCTCCAGCACCTCCCCTCTGCCCCTGACTTGGGGGACACAGTCAGAGACAGGCGATTCAGCTCAGTGCAGCCACTGAACACCAACCACATCCATGGATGGTCTGCACAGTGCCCGTGCACACCCCGACTGCC
This sequence comes from Anhinga rufa, assembly GCA_013400875.1. Classification (NCBI taxonomy): domain Eukaryota; kingdom Metazoa; phylum Chordata; class Aves; order Suliformes; family Anhingidae; genus Anhinga; species Anhinga rufa. Next base: position 30,807 of record VZTV01083966.1, on the reverse strand, counting down.
CGCCGTGCAACCACAGGCACCAACGGGAGCAGTGCCGGCAGGCTGGGAACAGGCAGGAGGAGCAGGTGAAACATCCCAGGCACGAGCCAGAGCTTCCATGGGCTAAACCTCCCTGCAGAGGCAGGGCTGTCGGAAGCAGAGATCGTCACTCCCAGTCGACAGCACCACAGCACGCTGCGCAGGATGGATGCTGCCAAGCGAGGAGGAACACGGGCGTCATGCAGCTGCCTGAGCAGGACTTCATCTAACCTACTCTCGTCTGTGCAAGGAGAAAGAGGCAGACGTTTGGGGGAAGGAGCAAGTCTGGAACAGAATCACTTGCCTTGGGGAGGGGGGTGGGGGTGCTGGTGTCTTCCCAAATCTATCGGAAGAGCTGATTTGTACCTGAATCAGAAGTTTCTGTATGCTCCTGACTTCCGTCTCAGGCAGGCAGCTGCAGGGATGGCCTCACTGACACAGGTCTCAGGGCAACACACGTGCCAGCTCTGCCAGGGGTCCCATCCATGGCATTCGGTAACAGGGACAGTTAGCCTCCAGGAGGGCAGGCGTCTACCCACTGCCACTGACCGCTGACTCAGAAAAACAAGGGCAGAAAAGGTGGGACAATAAGGGCTGTGGGAGCCTCTCTATTTTGAAGCCATCCTGTCTGCACGAACCAGGAACCAAGCCTCAACAGCCGACACTGTTCACAGCGAGATGAACAGATGACAAACAACATTGAGTCTGTGGGCTTCTGACAGCTTCTGAGGAGGGACTAGCAGCACAACTCCAGCGATGCCATCCCGGTCACCGTTGTTCTCCCTGCTACACCATCTCTCACCGACCCATAAATGAGGCAGAAACATAGGTAAAGGATTTCAACAACTCTGTTAAGCTCAATCCAAATAAGATGAGCCACTGGAAATGAACCACCAGCCAGCAGGACATCGGAGCCAAGGCTGGACAGGACTTTGTGCTGACCACAGCCTCCACCGCTCAGAAAGGCGCGGAGAGAAGCGCCCAGTGACAGCTCTCAGCTGGTGGGTACACCAGCATCACTCTCCTCGACTTCACCACTGGGCTCTGAAAAAGCTTCAGCTGCAAAATCAAACACTTGTCTCCTCCTCCATCTCCCTCCACTGCCCACCAATGGTTTCAGGACACATGCGGACCTGGGTCTTCATGCTGCAGGTCCCAGTAGGGACTTTACACACAGTTACTGCCTGGAAGAGTCCAGCGTCTCATCCAGTCAATTCCCCTCATCCCAGGAAGCTCCCACAGCCACAGGCACTCTGCTCAGGCAGGTCACGTAGCAAGCCAAATCCAATGTGCTCAAGCATATGGGGCTTTGCGAGTTTGTGCTTTTTGAGGATGGAGGAAACTGCTGTATTAATATTGCTTTGACAATTACCAGAATCTCTGCATCCTGCCATTACTCTGTATTACAACAAATGCTTTAGAAAGCAAAACCAAATCTTTCTTTAACTTCAGGGGATGGTAAATCCACCACCTCCCGTCTTCAGTGTCCTAACAATTCACTGACTAGGGTCAGATCGGATGCCTACGGCAGGGAACCCACTTCAGCCCTTGGTTAATTACTCCAGTGATTAAATAGCCCCAAGATTAAAGACAACCAAACCAAAACAAAAAAACCCTACAATGTAACACTCGGCTCTTGTAGTCTGAAGTTTTCATTTCAGCTTCTACCATCCTGTTTCCTTTTGCATTAGAGTCCCTTCTGTAAGCTGCCTCCTTCTGTAAAGCTGTCTTGTAAGCCTTCCAGAGTCAGATCCCTTTCCTAAGATCTCCTCTACACTTCAAATTTGCTAACATCTCCCCCAAAGTACAGACATCAGAAAGTCTCAGGAGACAGCAATGGACATACAATTGGCAGACTCGGAATTACAAAGGCGTTACCCAGATGAGAAGGACTAAAGGTCACTGCAATCTCTTGTCAGCACATAAAAGTTTCAACAGCCAACAGGGTCATCTCCGGATGACCACGTAATTCTAGCCCATCTGCACCCTGCAGATGTCCTGGCCCTCGGGCATCTCCTGCCAAGGGAAGGGCACACAGAGGACACAGAGTTTGGGAAGGACTAGAACTCCTCCCATCTGCGCAGGGGCAGCGCTCATGAAACGCTCCTGTGTTGCCTGGAAGAGACAGGAGACAAACTTAAACTCTTCAGAAGGTGTACCCAAAAAGAGTTGCAGGCAATTGCATTCCTGCTGCTGGACGCCTCGCATGTCAAGATTTTGGGAGGCTGACGTCTCTAGTACAACTGACACCTGCAGGCAGCCAGAACATGGAGCGGCTGGATGACAGAAATGGAAGAACTATGTGCACCTAACACAGCTCTACCTGCCTTCTGCTGTGTCCTCCACATGGCCAGCAGCAAGAGGATTTGGCAAAACGCTCAGAGAGCAGCTAGGAGAAGTCAACTATGAGACAGACGTGACTTCGCAGATGTTGTGGGATTTTTTTTAATATGGAATTACACAGATAAAATTTAGGAGGCTCCTGGATTCCTCACAATCTTGAGCCCTGCAGAGCAGTATGTGCAAAAAACACTAGCATGATGTCTGGTCACCTGCAGGCTCAATATCATCCCGAAGGACAACAGCCCGGCCTTGTCTTCACACGCCCTGTACTACTAGATACAGGGAACACCAAACCCGTGAAGCCTCGGGGACCCCGGTCACCCAGAGCACACGTGCCTCTCCAGCCACACAGCAGCCAGGCTCCTGCACACCCACTTCTGCACTGGTTTCTCACAGAGTGCCTGAAAGGACCAAAAGGCCCGGGAGGAAGACTCCAAGCAGAAGTGCTGTCTGCTCCTTAGACGTCAGGGCATTTCTTGCTGCAGGAGAGGCAACACTAAAACTTTTTCTTTCCTCTCCCCTAGGGTGTTTGTGGTTCTAATTTTTCTATTGCTAATATATGCACTGAGCACAGAACAACTGTAATATATTCATTAAAAATCATATATAATCCCTGCTTGATTTCCCAGCACAGGGAAGGAAGGAGAACTGACACTTCTGGTGCTGCACAGAGCACACAAGGTGAGCAGACATGCTGGTGACAATGGTCTGAAGAACAAGGCAAAGCAGCAGCCAGCCTCTTCTGTCTCCAGTGAGGACGGTGGAGGGAAAAGAAGCAGTTGCCCCGCTCAGAGCACTCTCAGTCATCCATTTACTGCCTTCCTGGCCAGGTTACACCGGTTATCTCCCAGGAGCAGAGCACACCCTTGGGAGGGTACTCTGCACTGCCCCCGGCTCCCGTGCTGGCAGGTTCAGCCCTGGCAGCTCCACTACGGGAGGACTTTCCGATTTCAGAGCCCACAGCTCAGCAGTCCTTGAGTGGGGGGCCCTTTACATCACCCATCTTCTGCAAAAGGGGTGACACGGACACAGCACCCACACACACACGCCGGCTGCTGCCTGTCTCGGTTTTCCCCGCAGCACAAGACGTTTTGCTTCTTTTACCTCATTACCATCCTCCATGCCCTTGCCCATCTCATTTCCAACCCTCTGGTGGGCAATCAGAGAGAAGAGTGGGGCCGTTACAGCACTTAACTGCAGAGCCCAGCACTGCCACGTCCTGCTGTGCATACCGATGCCTTGCCACACCGGGCATGTTCATCAGCACCGCAGAGCGGGACGCGCGCCGCAGGTTTGCAGGGGGTCACAGGCTTCCAGTGGCACCAGCGGTGCTGCTGGCGTGAAGGAAGCAGCAGCACATGCTTCCCTAGCTCTTGAACACAGAGAAGCAGCCAGAGGGCATTCTCAGCCGGCTCACACCCAGAGCTCAGCGTGCTGCCCACAGAACAAACTTGCAGCCACGCGCTAGCGCCGGGTTGCCAGGAAGAGGAGAAATCCAGGAGAAACGCAACCACCTCGCCAAACTGCACCGTGCTGCTTGCTCGTCTCCCCCCTTGCTCCTCGCTGACAGCTCTTTTCTTGGAGGAGGGGTCCTGTCAGAGTCCCGGAGTTCAGGAAATCCCTTTGTCTGATGCCTGAATCCTCTTTCTATTGAAGTGCTGTGACACGCTTTGCTGTATTAACACCACTCAAGCAGCTAAAATGCCTTGTCAAAGCCAAGAAAGCATCTTGGAGGTTATTACAGGCTGATGTGATTTTTCTAAACCGTAACTGAATGAGCCCCACTCTGAGGAACATTTCAGGATCAGATACTTATGCAGGGACTGGCAATTGCTATTCTAATTTACTGCTGCAGCTGAGAAAGCTTGTCCTTAAAGAGAGAAGGATGAGGAATCCCCCAGATCCACTCAACAGCCATATAGAGAGGAAAGCCTGAACTGTAAAGCACTCGGTGGCCTCTTGGGAAGGAATTCCCGCCCTGACACATCAGTTTCAAGCAGCAGGCAGGAAAGCAGAGCGACTAGCACAGGCTTGCTGCGGAGGCGTCAATAGCCATCCATCAGCTGCAAGAGCTTGGAGCGAAGGCTGCTGTCCAAAATGCTCTCTGCGAGACCAGAGCTAAGCCAAACTCAGCCGTCAGAGCCCAGGCAACCCAGAGAGGGCTCAGCACACACTGCCTCACCTTGCCCTGCACGGCACTTCCCTTCTCCCTCCTCCCTTTGCATGTCGAGTGCAGCACAAAGGACAAAATCGTTCTCATTTCTCATATTCCCATCTTGGACTGAAACAATAGCCATAGAAATCAGGCAAATTCTTTCAGGGGCTTGCTGACTGCCTGAAACAGAGAACCCAGTTCCATGTCCAAAGGAGGAGCCTTGGGCAATGCTAGCTTAGCCCTTGTGAACCCAGCCAAAGGCGTAGGCACCTACCACCCCATCCCCAGCACCCGTATGCGATGGCAGCTGCCCGAGAAGGGCTGCGAGGCACTGCACGGTCAGGTTCCAGCCGCTGACAGTCCAGGGGGGTTCCCAGAGCCGGAGACTGCAGCGGTTCTACTGCCTAAGAGATGCCGACAAACCTGTCTTCCATAAATGAACCTGCTCCTTCTTTAAAATCCGTTCACATTCTTGACCTCCACAGTATCATGCAGCAATAAAGTCTGTAGTTTAACACCACGCTGCACAAAAAAGTGCTCTCCTCCGTCTGAAGGCTGGAGCCAATATTTCTTTGAGCGCCTCCAGGTTCCCATATTAGAGGATTAGCAAGCAGCCTTTCTCCAAACCATTCGTGAAATTACAGACTGCTGTCACACCATTTATTTTCCAAACAGAAAAGTCACACTGGACAAGGGTATCTCCTCAAGCAGATGCCACTGAAGGCTTCTGATCACCCTCGATACCCTCTCTGCACTCTGCCAACACAGCTGTACACGGTAGGGAGAGGGGGGCTTAAGTTGTCAGATGAGGTTCGTCAGGGATTTACCATATGCATGTCAATGGGTTTTGTTTTGGTCTTAAGAGCTTTCCTAATAATTCCTAGCTTTCCATCAGCTGGGGTGGGGTTGACCAGTTCTGGAGCACTGCACTGATTTTACAGAGTATTGCTGGTTATCTCTTTATTTATAATGATTATTGACAATGCTACAGAGAAGCTGCTACTCCGAGATCTACTATCTGAACGCCAATAGCTAATTGACTCCCATTGCTGTCTATGTATCATGTGGGCTATTCTTCACTATATGCACAATTTGCATTTGTTAGCTCTGAACTTCAACAGACATTTTATTGCTCACTCACTCTGCATCATGTTATCCCTCCACAGCTCTTGGTAGCCAGCTTTCAAGCTGTCTACCCTGGGTAAGCATGGATGCTGTGCTGTCTGCAGACTGCCTCGAGAGAGAGAACCAGGGGGGCTGTTCTCTGCCTGACTCCACAGACAGCTCGCAGCACTACGAGTAGTAGTATGTCACCTTCTCCTTTAACACTCGTAGCAATTTCACTACTGTTTGGTGGTTTGTTTTTTTTTTTAAAACAAAAATTACCAGATCATATACCTCTGAGCAACCCACTGACGCCTTTGCAATTTCAAATGCCAAGAGCTCGCTGCTCTGCAATTAGTGGCACAGACCTCTCCTCCTGTCCAAGGCACTTTGCAGCATGACACTGCACTTCTTCGAAACAGAAGTGAAGCACTTTGAAAATTAAACATCTTCTGTGATATTAAATACACTGAATTTGACACAAACGTATAAAGCACAGAACTAGAGCACTGTTAGGGGCACTCAGCTTATCACTTCAGCTTCCAGAGGCATACGGCCACAGCTTTTGCCTCCCATTATGGCAGAATAAAAAGGGACCAAGAGGGCAACTTACCCTGGCACATTACCGGGATACGGGGGCGCAGGGCCCCACGGGGCCCCACCACCAGCGAGGCAATGGGGAAGCACCAGGGAGAGCTACCGTGCCTCCCCAAGCGCATGCCTCGGGCCACTGTTTCGACAGTCCAACCAGAGGAAACGTTTGGAAGCACCACCAAAAGACTTCACAGTCAACACGGACACCTTACAGCCATGTAGGAAATAACTACAGCAAGGGGGGTGGAAGAAAAGCTGGGAGGTTCTCTGCTTGGAGCCAGCAAAGGAGGGAAGGGACCACATGCTCGTGGGCTGGGGTCCACATCACAGCGGACACCAGAGTGGTTACACAGTCAGCATTAAAATCCCTTGTGAAATAAACAGCAGGCACTAAAAAACTGCCCAGTCCTTGCGGAAACTCCCAACACTGTATTTAATTTTCTCTTCCAAACTCCGTTATGGACAGGCGAGTGAACAACCTTGCCAGGGCTGCTCCAGCGGCTGGATTTGATCAAGCGGCAAGACACAAGGGGCCGGAAGATTCCCCGAGGCCATCGATGGCCCGCAGTGCGCTGCCCCCCGCTCGCCGGCTCGGGGGCCCCCAGGGCCCCGGGGCTCGTGCCAGCCTCCCTGCAGGTCACCACCCGCGCCAGGAGCCAGAGCCAGCTGCTGCCGCTGCTCCAGCGCTCCTTGCCGAGCACGGCCGCCACCTCTAGCCACCGGCCTGTGTGCTGGAGCCGCGCTTGCCGCTTCTCCCATAGGCGCTGCTTCATCAACCCGCCATCCAATTTGCCTGAGACAGAAACACCCACACAGACGTGAAGAGAGCAGATGAAAGGAAGGATTCATTTCTTATTAGCAGCTGCCCCCGCAGCCGTTCCTGCGAGACCACAGAGGGACGCGCAGACCCCAGCCTGGGCAGGGAGGGAGGCACCCCTGTGCCACAGCCATCCTCCTGGCACCGCCGGGGGAAGCCAGGCACGGCGTTAGCCAGCCCTGCACGCAGCGCGGCGGAGCAGCTCGTGACTCACCTCGGCATGCCGGCGTTCCCAGCCAGCCCCACGTCGCCGAGGGCTTGCCCACAGCTCTCCGAGACGGCAGCCAGGCACTGGCGGCTTCCCACCTCTTCCATCTGGAGCGAGCTACGCGCGTTGTTATGCTTATCCCCACACCTCTCCCTCCCTGCCTTCTCCTCCGTGCATTCCCACTTCACCCCTCTACTACTGCTTTGTTTCTTATCCTTTTCATTTTTTGTGAAAAGCCTGGGTTAGCTTACGCGGAATATAACGTCACTTTGAACTTATGACCAAACGCAGCCAAAAGCAACAGAGCCTTGAAGGGCCTTGAGGTAAGATGAGTTTATCAGGTCTCTGAAGGGCTGACCATATTTTGTGCTCTTGCTGTGCTTTCCAAGCAGCAGGTCTGAAAATAAGGATGTGTTTTTGCCGCACAAGGTAGTTCAGTGCACAGACACCCAGAGCTGCATCAGGAGCAGAAACTGTTTATTTTATCCTGTTTTAAAAGGACTAGATTCCACCCCGCTGCTCTCGATCATCACAGCTAACTTTCACTTCACCTCCCCAAAATGGCAGGTACCAACAACAACAACAAAAGATCAAGCATGGGAGTTTCAAATACTGCTCCCTCCTGGGACACAGAGAGGAAATGTTAAACTGAACATCTCATTAACTGCTTTGTATTTTTTAAAGTTATTTTTTCTCTAATTTCCACAGTTAATGCAAGGTTAAAAGGGCTTTTAAAGCCCGCTTCTGTAAAGAGAATAAGCTGGTAATAGCCATCCTTTAGCACACTATTATACAATGAAGACCAGCTTCATCAGTATCTGCCTTCGTGCTGGGCCCCAGATCATTCCCTAGCACTACTTCTCTTCAGGTAAGGAGAGGACCTAAACGTTTTACTCTCTTGCTGCTGCAGGTTCAGTAAGACTGAGCATGAGCAAAGCCATCCGAGGCACCGCATAATCCTGAGTGTGCCCACCTATTTAAGAGCACGCACAGCTCCAGTCTCCCCATTTCAAAAGAGACAAAGAGAACTGGCGACAAGAACAAAGGTCTGGAATAGCACCTGCACCCGAAACAATACACAGACCAGGACCCTTCAGCTTGTAAGAGGCCAGTGGAATCACACATAGCTGGGAAAGGACTGACGCACATCAGCCATTCAGAACTGCTCCTAACACTAGAGTCAAACAAAACGCCGGGCAGCAGGACTGAAACAAAACCAGGGAGGCAAGCCTTCCTGCAGTGCTTACTAAGCTGGGGAACACTTTGCCACAGGTCATTTCTGACAGTAGAAATTATCATAGGTTCAGTATGCCACTGGAGAAATTAATGAAGGAAAAAAAAAAATCACCCAGAGCTATAAATTAAGCCTTGAGTCATTACTAGCGTAACCTCCCAGCCACCAGCCAAGCAGCACTATGCACCTTCCCCTCTTCAGTGTCCTGCAGACCGCTGCTTTGGGTCTTGCCGAACAAGAAGTGGAACTGGGTGGTCCTTTGTCCTGATCAAACATGACCTTTTTACATTCTTCTATTATAGAACAAGACAACATGGAAAACACTCTTCCACTGAGCTGACATCGCACAAAACTAGTGTTGCTATCCGGGGCAAGGTGATTATGCAAGGCATATGAAAAATCATAGCCTCAGAGGGTAACTGTGCCATATGATCATGGACAGCAGCTTGTATGATGTGCACCATGCAGTGAACTTTGAGAAAAATCTAAGCAGCTCATACTTTATTGCATTCAAGCTAAATGCAAGGTCTCCCAGAGCAGGGAGACCCCAGAAGCATGACAAGCAGATGCTGAGACTTTTGGATAGCTGCCATAACTACAAAAAAAATATTTTTTTTTAAATCAGGAGAACAAAACACACAACACAATAAATGGGCGACCTCATCTGTGCGTCAAGTGCAACACTGGCCACTTCATTTCAAGAGTACTTCACAGCTCCAGAAAAGTTAGAGACCAACAAGTGACATGACCAGAGCCATGAAAGGGCTTTTTATGGTAAAAGACTGAGAATCCTGGGAACTTCTGAAGATCAGAAAATAAGGGTAGAACGATGATGAAATGTAACAATGAAACCTCTGTACTGTCCTGCCCATGCTTGTCAGTTTTGATATTAAGAAAGAGGTGTTTAGCATCATCAGTGATCCCGATGTCACACAGGTTCTCCGCAGAGACTAGAAGTTCACAACCCAGTAAGACGTATGTGTAGTAAACACTTCGTATGGCGTATGGCTGACAGCATATGCTATCCATGTTGCAAGTGTTGCAAAGTGAAGGAAAACCTTTCAGGGGGAAAGAAATGTGCTAATTAATGAAGCTGCCTAGGAAAGTGAGAGAAACTCCTGCCTAGAAAAAAAGATATAGGAAGGAGTTGTGAATCCTTCACAGCCATGCTTCATCTAAGACCTAGAGTAGCATCCCTGACACAAAACAATGGGGAAGGAAGAAAAACTCAAAGAAAATAATGAGGGAGGAAGAGAAAAATATTGCATTTTTATGAAAGTTCTTAAAGGAGTGGTTCTGAAGTAGCCCAAGGAAGCCAAGGATGAAGAGCAAGCAGCCAATATATAGGCAGACTCTTAATTTCTTAATTAAGAGTCAAAAGCTACTGAAAGGTACTGGATCCAAAAATTAATACTGACATCATGGAGCGTTGTTGGGAAGTTCCCAATAAAAATGGCAGGAGAGAGACCCCAGCAGCAGCAGAAATACTGCGCTATTTGAAGCAGATATTGATAACACATTTTCTTCCCCTCTCCTTTCTGAAGCAGCGCCTCCACTCCCTGCTAGAGCACCTCATTCTGCACTTCATTGTGCTCAGCAATGAGAGCACTTCACAGTAAACTGGCAAGCACTGCTGTTCTTTAAAGAACAGCACATCCCTTTACAGCAATGCTCAAATTCACAATTGCATTTCACATACAAGACAAGGTTTGGGATACTGAGGAATGGGGATACGCTTGGCTGACCAGCCTGCCAGACTCCAACTGCCGAGCGATGAGATCGGCTTTCTCCCGTCACACGTTCGCATCTACCCTGTGCTGGCTGGCAGGGGGGTACCCACGGAGAGCGAGGTTCCTCCTCCCATCAGGGCCAAGCAAGCCAAGCAGACACTGCTGTTGCACGGCTCTGGTCTTGTGGGTCAGCAGAGCCCCAGGAAACACTCCCAAGCAGAATCAGCATTTACAAATCTAATAGCATTTCAGGGAAATGCTGGCAATGGTTTACAACGGGATAAATCATCATGGGGAGCTGTCAGTGCATTATGATGTCTCAGTTTTTCACCAAAACATTGTTTTCAGCAGCCTTTAATGTGCCTGAAGTTAACTGTTTAGTAGGGCTTTTCCTATACTGAGTATTTACTGCAATGATCTTTTAAACAAGTTCCAGCTGAGCCTGGAACTGAACTGGAGCCCAGTTGTGGTTCAGAACTACAGCTGAAAAAACATCTTCACAGGGTCCAAAACAAACAAAAAAACCTCTTACAAATATTCTGAACAGGCAGCCGTGACACCTGGACACTCACAGAATCCCAGCACGGCGGGGGCTGGCAGGGCCCTCCGGAGCTCCCCCCGTCCAGCCCCTGCGTGAGCAGCACCCCCAGAGCAGGGGCACAGGACCGCGTCCAGGCGGGGTGGGAATGGCTCCAGGGAAGGAGACTCCACAGCCTCTCTGGGCAGCCTGGGCCGCTGCTCTGGCACCCGCACAGCAAAGGGGTTTTGCCTCAGATTTCAGTGGAACTTCCCGTGTTCCAGCTTGTGCCCGTTGCCCCTTGTCCTGTCGTCGGGCACCGCTGAGAAGAGCCCAGTCCCACCCTCCTGACAACAGACTTAAATTTGGCAGAAAAGGTCATTGCAAGGTGCTTATGGCCACCAACGCACAAAACCCAAACCCATTTGGGAACAGTTTAAGCTTAAAAAAAAACCCCGCAGCTGAACACATGCTTGGTGTCACTTTTCCAAGCCTGCAGATAAATTTCTGAAGCCTATTCATGTTGCAAACACATAGTGCCCATTGCTCTGACAGGCTAAGAGGTCCTGTTTCATCCTAGGGAGGAAAAATGCTTCCAAACCTGTTCCTGGTCTTCTGCCTCTCTCCTTTTCTGTGCTGCCTCTGCTGCACCCTACACCCTGCAGCTAATCCCTACTGTCCATAGCGCTCCCGTGAAGCTGTGCCTCCTCTTCCTGCTTTCCAGTGTGGATGGCTGCTCTCCCATGCTGAGGCCACAACAGATACCGCAGATAGGAGAAGCAAGCCTGAGAAATCCCAGAAGGTGCACAGCAATCTCAACTGCCAGCTCTGCCTGTAATTGTAAACTACAACATTTACGGGCAGAAGCCAAGTATTATTCAATGTGAATTAGGAAGACGATTTCGTTTTCACGCAGTTTCCTCTACCCTTCCTGCATCGACCAGCAGCTAGCTTTATCATTGCGAACAGCAGCCTGGAGGAGGCAGACCCCGGGTTAAAGCTACCTGCCCTGCCGCTGTGCTGGAACAAGAGGCTCGAGACCTGTTTGGCAGTAAGCGGGAGTCTATCTGGAGTGAGCGGGGCTTCCTCTGCAGACAGAGGAAAGAGGTGGCACCTTCAGTGGGACTCAGCTCAAGGCTCCCCCGCAGAAGAGGGCAACAGGAGCAGATGGGGACGCTGGTGGTGCACAGCACCTCCTGGGGTCAGTTCTGCTTGCTCCGATGCTCCCCAGTCACACCCTCACAGATCAGGGGATTGCATCTCTGGCCTGGAGGAGAGTATGGTTTCTGTCCCTCTTGGCTAAGCTCAAATACTTATATCCTGGTATTGAAAAACCTAAACAACCTCCACCAAGATTGCATGACCTGGGCGTGAACTTGTTCATAAGCAACAGGGGAAGAAGCAGGGTCTGGCACTGCCTCTTCCCTGCTGTCCTGCACCACCTCGGCAGCAAGCAGCAGGCAGATAGCCAGCACTTCTGCAGAGACTCTCCTGAGATCAGCTCATTCCTTTCCACAGCTCTCACCACACACCACAGGAGCATCTTCTCGGGAGGCGTGTGCATCTCCTCAGCTGGTCTTCCTGCGTACGCCACAAGAGACATACAAGAACAGAGGAACTTCAGGGACTGTGGGAAAACCAGCAGGATGGGAAAGGAAGGTCCCTTCTTGTACTCTGCCCCCCAACCCCATCCCGGCCAGACAGCAGGAATCAAGGAAAGAGGAGGAAAGACTGGTCTCCAAAAGCCCTTGTAAACTCCCACACATGGAGGACACAGCAAGGAGGAAAGCAGAAAAGCAGTGGAGGAGTGGAGGAAAAAAAAAAAGAAAAAATTCATAGTTACCTAGTTCACGAAGCTGCTCGTCTACTGCGAAGCATGAATGAAAATGAAAGAGAAAAAAACATGGGACACATGCACCAGCCAAGAGCAAAGCAGAAAAACACAGAAATGAATCACAAGAGCTGTCTCCAGCTCAGTCACCAGAACACATCTGGGCCATGGGGAGCATCAGGGTACTGACAGCCTGGCATCCTCCAGCCCACTGATGTTGGCCCCACAGTGTCTGGTCTACCAAAACCCAGAGGTCCACACACTTTCTAACCATACAGCCTTTAGAGCACAATGCTTATTGACTCCTCTACCCCATGGCCTCACATCCAAAAGACAAACCCATTCTGCAAGGCCCTGTTGGTCCAAAGCAGAAAAGGAAATTCAATTTATAAAATAGTCTATATACTAAAGCTTAAAAATAAAACAAAAAGGCTCGTATTTCCCTCCTGGGCAGAAGGGAAATACAAAGCATTTTCATTTTCCTCCCTGCACCATATCTCCTGCTCAAATCTGGACAGCCCACTATATTCCTCCCCTAGACAGCCTGCTCACCTACCAATACCCCCCCTCATACCCGATGCATGGTGTACAACATCGATTCCGCATAATGTCCGCATGCTGCTGACATGGCTAGAAGCCCTAAGTCACACAGCGTATGGCCCTTTAAAGCTGACCTGGATGTCCACGAGATTCTGGTATTCCTGAAAACTCAACCCAGACCGATGTCTATCCGGTTTGTCCATTAAAGTCCTCAAGAAGCTCCAAGTAATTCCACATCTGAACAACCGATCTCATCATCAAGAAACATACCAGTACCTGTTCGCCAACCACTGCTTTCTAAATTGTCTGGTTTTGCTGGCTTTCTCCACTGAATTCTTGTCCTTCCTCTGGCCTACATTCAGACAGAATAGAAAAAATGTTTTCAGTTGGAAGAGACCTACAGCGACCATCTAGTCCAACCGCCTGACCACTTCAGGGCTGACCAAAAGTTAAAGCATGTTATTAAAGGCATTGTCCAAATGCCTCTTTAACACTGACAGGCGTGGAGCATTGACCACCTCTCCAGGAAGCCTGTTCCAGTGTTTGACGGCCCTCTTGGTAAAGAAATGCTTCCTAATGTCAAGTCTGAACCTCCCCTGGTGCAGCTTTGAACCATTCCCAGGCGTCCTGTCCCTGGATCCCAGGGAGACCAGCACCTCCCTCTCCACATCCCCTCCTCAGGAAGCTGCAGAGAGTGATGAGGTCGCCCCTCAGCCTCCTTTTCTCCCAACTAGACAAACCCAGAGTCCTCAGGCGCTCCTCACAGGACATGCCTTCCAGCCCTGTCACCAGCTTCGTTGTCTTCCTCTGGACCCATTCAAGGACCTTCACATCCTTCTCAAATGGGCACACTGCTGACATCTATTGAGCCTGCTGCCAACCAGCACCCCCAGATCCCTTTCTCAAGGGCTGCTCTCCAGCCACTCCTCTCCCAGTTTAGACTTCTGCCTGGTATTAGTCCATCCTAGGTGCAGAATCCAGCATTTGGACTTGTTACGTTTCATGCCACTGATGACTGCCCAATGCTCCAATCTCTCTAGATCTCTCTGCAAGTCATCTTGTCCCTCAAGAGAGTTGATAGCACCTCCCAGAAGATGCTGAAGCATCAGGCACTGCTATATCAAGACCAACCTTACTCCTTTACAACAGGCATGAACCTCTCCCACTTTGTGCTGGAGTGCCAGTTCCTGCATCGCCCAACCCAGGACGCGGTGAGGAGCTGTGCAGGGAGGGCACAGTCCCTTCCAGCTCAGCAGTAGGACACCTGTGCCACACTGTACAAAGCAGAAGGTGGCTGGTGCTGCAGGTCAGAGCATCCTAATGTAAAGCTGGCTCCACACTTCACCGTCTGTCTCTCCCTGCTCAGATTCTTTGCTGGGTCTTGGGCTTACGGCACTGTCAGAGATGGTTCCCACTGCACCTACAGGGAAACATGCTACTGTAATGCTGCAAAAAGCGGTCAGGGAACATCACTCTAGAAGCACAGAAGTAAGCAAGAGGAAGGGAGTTGGTGTGTTTTCTCACAGCTTCTTGAGCCAAAGGCCCAGAAGAAACCATCAGTGTATACAAATGCCCTGCAATGGCAGAAGATGGCCATGCATGCCTTGCTACTTCTTGGTGTGAACAGTCCCATACATTCAACTAATACAATCCTCAGCACAGTGCTTGTGTAAACCATGAGGATGCTAAACACGCATTCATCTTGAACACGGATTTGGAAGCACCAGACCAAAGTCCAGCAAGACTGCACACACCTGACTGTCCCAGCAGCCCCTGCCCTCAAGATGCTTTCAGGCCCGCCTGCTCCCAGGTTCAGCTCCGAGCTCTTGGACTCGGCTGGATGAAGGACATTGAAATCTGCTCAAGCACCATGCTGCACAAGAATGGTCAGCATCCTCAACACAGATCCCCAGATCAGGTTGAATATCCAAGTCAGACACACACAGCCCTTTCAAACCTGTTGCTACCATTAAATTGACAGGTTCAAAGAATATACACCAGTAAAGAGAGAAGCCAGGTGTTCACAAGGCAGTTATCTGGGTGTCTAAGAACTTGACTACATAAGCAGGCTCTTGAAGAACATAAAAGCATGCAAACATACAGCCAGTGCTTCAGCTGCTCTGCACAGTTGTCCATATGCACAGCCTTACCTTGCTGTGAACACAGTCCATGCACTCTTTCAGCGAGCAGAAAGCTAAGCTATCCCAATGCACATCAATTCTACGGCAACTAGAGTCTGGCAAGCTCACACCTGAGTTTTCCCTCTAATAATAGGTCTGTGTGCCGCCATAGTTGAAAACTGGGACACTGCTAAGGTCAAGCTGAGGCATACAGAAGATGCTGACTTGAATTAATGAAGCATTTTCTAATTCTGGAAGGTAAATAGGGACAGTTGCCAGCCCAGTGCACACCTAAATGCATTTGACTTGCATGTCTTAACTAATTTAAGTAGTTTCCGAGGAAAGACAGGCTATGTATTGCTAAAATGGCATCCCCAAATTCCAACAGGTCATGTTTAGAGGTCATCCACAAAACACATTTTAGCCCCAAATTTGTTTGCCAGTAAGTCTGGCAGGAAGACATCTCTGCCTTGTTACTGGGTTTATCTGCAGCCCAGGCAAGAGGCAAGCCTATCTTGTACTCCTAGGATGGTCTAGCCGTTGATTACCAAAACCACCCCCAAACCCCAGAGAGCATTCCATTACCAAGGAGAATACAGGTACTATCTGGTTTATGTGCATTTGTAGGAATGCTCTGTAAGTCTGACTAATAACCGATTTATAGCCTACAGAAGTCCCAGTGAGGAAGGGGGAGTACACGGAAACTCTTTTTCCCAGAGGACAGAGAAAAACAATGCTTAAGGACCAAATCATGGCATTATACATGCAGTAAGAAGTAAGCACCAGGAAATATAGAAATATCCTAATTAAACCTTAAAAAAAAGAGGGGGAGGTTTGTTTGTTTTTTAAAGCTACAGGAAGTTTGCTACTACACTTACTATTTGTATGTCCAAAAGTCTGTAAATAGCAACTTCGCTGAAAGACCTGTGTGTATCCTGACCACCTCATGCAGATCAGCAAGGTTATGCCACCAGGTGCACCCTCTATCTGCCACCGTTAAAGAATCTATTACAATGTCAAGGCTCTGATGTGCAAAAAGATTAGTTAATTTATATCAGTGATCTGAACTGAAACGTATTAGTCACAGCAAATCGTATTTGTAAGTGGATGCTCTTATGCAGAATTAAAGGGAATATAATTTCTTTTATCGTAATTATAGCTCTGAGAGTGAATTGAACTAAACCAAATGAACTATTTTAGTTCCAAGTCAGAAGCCAAAACTGCTTTAAGTGGGTAAACTGGTCTATTACAAAGGGCAGCATGGATCAGCTCTTCTGGTTGCCCTATCTAGCCAAGCCATAAAGGAAGAAAAATGAATTGTGGGATCTAACAAATAGAAGTCTCAAAGGACCATGCTGTTGATAAGCAGACATTCAACACTCAGTACTGCCTGTGCTGATGCTCACTACAGACAGCCAATTAACAAGAAACCCCTGGGTTCAAAAATGATGATGATCAAAAGTTTTAGCTAAGCAAGCCACCAAAATCCCAGCAGCAGACCTAGGTGTCAGGGCCCCAGAACACAGCCGACTGGAAGTGCAAAGAAAACTCTCATCAAGTGAAAGGCCAGCAGCGCTCTGGGTGAGACCAGAAGGCAAATTACACCTGGTCTGATTTCTGCCAGCACGCAGCCTCACCCAGCAACTTCTGCACTGAAGAAGTAACCCCGGGCAGATGAGAACAGGGAGGCACACTGGGCTGACACCACGAGCCACATACCAAATCTTTATCTGACTAGGTGCGTGCCTTGTGGATCTGTGCCAAGCTAAAGCCTCTCCCCACAGATCTGCGGTACGCTGGCCAAAAGCTGCTCCGAGGGTGCCTCTTCCTGGCCACGCTCAGCCCCCAGATGACCCGCTGCATTCAGCGGAGGAGGTCCCCCTTGTCCTTCAGGCATATGAACTCATAGGGAGCACTGGACATCCCTCGAGTTACCTGCTACAGCAGCCTAAAGCCACCGCCTCGAACCGTAACTCTTACACTCCTAAGAAGCTGCAGTTATTCTTTCAATTAAAAATTAACCAAACAGTATTTAGAGGCAACACACAGAAATTACAGAAAATCATTCTTACCGTTACTTGTATTTCAGAAATAGATAACATAACTTCTCCTCATCAACCTTCTAAAAATCTGCTGGGACATCCCTCCATGCTTCCCGTGGATGGGATTCAAGGTCTGCGTCCTGGGTTTAGCTTCTATGTTACGTCAGAGCTGAGCTCTTCCCAAACTCGGTTCAGACTCAAGCCTTCCTTCCCTCCGCGTTAGTAACCGACGTGCTGGCACTCGGGCACACGGAGGCAGCAGCATCTCTTGCCCAGTCTGTAGGCAGACTATATGAACAACTGTCCCAACATTTTACTCAATTATATCAATCATGAGCCCACTGAGAAGAAAATGCTGCTTCTGACAGGCAGCAGGGGATCAAAGGAAAATGGTAATACACAGGATATGATGTGACAGCAAGCTTTATAAGAGGAGCAGAGTATGTGGATGGTTACTAAAACTTAATCAAGACAAGAAACAAACACACCAAGGATGACCCCTCACGCCCACGTGCTATTCCTAGCTGGCGTGACAGCAGTGCCTCTAGTTTTAAGAGGCTGTGATGCATCGTTTGGAGAGCCCAAGAGAGGCAGCCCCTGGTGTGTCTTACAGGTGTTAGACCCAAGGTCCATATTTAATCCACTAACATGTGGCTGGATTCGAAGCAAGCTGTTACTGTCAGGCACAGAGATTTCTGCTGGCACGCTTCTTCCCAAAGCTGAAGATTCAGATTATCTAGCAAGCCTCTGTGCCAGGAGAGTCCCAGATAGTCAAACAACAGAGTTCCACCTTGGGAGCAAACTGCTAAAGTGCCAGTCTCACCTCTCCTGAGCTGAAAAGCCTTGAATAGAAACACATCTGATCTTTATGCAAAAGACACCCACCGGTAGATTTGTTCGGTCGTTAATTAACTTCACCCTTAAAAGATTAAAGATATGAATGCACTATTTAAATGAATAAGTGTACGCCGTGGCAGTCACACACATCCATCTCTCGCTCCCTTTGCAGAGCGATGCTTCGGCCACACAGAAAGCAGCCTTTTTGCTGGGAAAGCATAATGATTCATTAGGGAACATTTTGCTGGTTCCAAGAGAAGACCCATAACTTTGGTTAATACCCACTTGGGATAGGTGGGGAGTGTCAGATTGATGGCTGCCCTTTTCATTGACTTCCACAGCAGGGTGTTAAAGACAACAGCAGAGCGCACTTTCTAGACAGAAAGTAGAAGCTAAAGTCAAACAAGCCCTTGCTATGGCTTGCAAGAGCCACCACTAACGGCCAAGACAGATGAAAGGAGCAGCTAAAAGGCTATCTATATCTGAGCTAGTCAACAGAGAAATAGGCTATTTCAGAGTGTGATTCATCAGACTTATTTTAAATGTCTAACTTGGGATGAGATAAATTGCACTTTGGAAGAGCTATTTCTTACCACTGACTACGGGGAGTCTAGACAACTACCTCAGGTGTAGCTGTGTACACCAGCCAGCCACACACAGATGAATCACCCCCTCATCTCCGACAGCCTTTAAACTTCCCTCTGGACCAGAGAGGAGACTCACGCTGGCGCTTCGAACACGCCGGCAGCTCTGCCAGTAGCAGGGTGACCCTAACCCCACGGTTAGTCTGCACGAGGGCTGCCGGCCAGGACCTCGGCAGCGGCCCTCCAGCAGCAGCACCCCGAGACACCAACCGCTCCTGGTTTGGGCTCGCTGCCTCCTGCCCCTAAGGACGTGATCGGTCAGAGGCGCCTTTGCCCCAAGGGAGTCGTGACCACCTCAGGAGGAGCTTTTAAAGACCCCAGACTTTAGGGGAACGCATCTTCCACCTAAGCCTCTCCTTTCTAAGGCTGCCAGATCAGCCAGAGAAACGCCACAGAAAGCTGATCAGGGGGGGAGAAGTATCCGACTTTATGCCCTTTACAGAAACAGCTCAAGTGCAACGGACAAGAAACTTCAGAAGAAAAACTTCCAGAGCTGGGAAAACAGCTTGGGAGGAAAAAAAATAGCCACCTAATAGCAGAGAACTGCTGTGCACGAAAGATCCTGGAGACCACCCATCCATCTGGGACAGCCAGCTTTCGCTGCGAGGGTACGTGGAACAGGAACGTGCCCGATTCAGTACGGCGTGGGGTTAAGAACCGCTCAAGTATAACAGAAAATCGCAAATACCAGAGGAAGCCACACATTAAACACAGACACACAAGCATTCGTAGCGGGTCAGACTGGAGGCAACAGCAAAGGCCAAAACGCTGTGGGTCTGCACCGATGGGCAGTGAGGGAACCGGGCCGGCACAGAACCAGAGGGGGCGACCCGGACTTCGCCACTGACAACAGGGAAACGTGATGAGCAGGAACATTCTGGGGTGTGCGGGGGGCTTGTAGGACTGTGTGGAGCTTGTTATGGGATGTCAGAAAGGGCCTGTGGGATTATGTAAAATTAGAGAGACAAAGACTCTGACACACATATAGATGAGTGAAATTCTGAGAATATAAACAGGCAAACTTTTCTCTTGTAACCTAACACAAATTTCAAGCTATTCAATGTTTAACAAAAAAAGCAGCCACAAGCAAGTTATAGCAAAAAGAGCAGGCCTATTCAGCCTTGGACTAACAGCAGGTCAGGGATTACCAGGGGCGTGCGGCGTGGTTAAGGCAGCTGGAGCCGCTGTCAGGTTCACAACTGGTACAGGCTGAAAACGAGACTGAACTAAAAGGAAGGACTGTTTAATTGATCAGTTGTGGTGCAGGAATGGGATGGGTTGTGCTCACAAGAAGATGGCTTGGTAGCACCAAACAGCATCTGCCAGGAATTTGACTGAAGACATTCGGCAGCTAAAGCAAACCTCGCTGTAATTTGATTTAAGACAGCGAGGCAATGCTAGCTGTCAGTACCCGATTGTCCTGAAAGCACATCTGACAGATGCGGGAAGTAGAGGAGCATGTGGCAGATGAGATGAGACATTTGTATTTGTCCTGCTCTTCCTGTGTCAACAAGCAGAAAATGTCACCGTGTTAAGGAGAACTCTACCTTGCTAGAAGAAACCCGAGGAGGGAATAACCTTGGCTATTATTTTGGCAAGTACTTGGTTCAGCAGCCACTCATGAGGATGCTTTTTACATTCTTTATGCTTTCAAACATACTGTTGAGCACTGCACAATTTAGAGAATTTTTTCTCTGCTGTAGAATTCAGATGTAGGCAAAGCATAGGAAATGGAGAAAGACCTTCAGAAAGAGTTTAGGAGCATAAATCCACACACACCCCCAAACACATCTGAAAAACGCTCTCAATATTACAATAAGATGATTGATTTTACATTTTTTCCCCAAGAACTTGCATCTGTAACTACTGCAGTGCCAGAAGAGCATCCACTGGATGAGGAACAAATTGGATTGTAGGTTTGGTTTAAAAAAGAAAAAAAAAATATATTTAAAAGGGGGTATCTTCAGTAGAAAAAACAACATTTCTTCAAAAGAAGAAAGTCCACCCAAAAGCAAGATGCAAGAGAGAAACAGGCATTCTGAACAACCTATTGGAAATAAGACTAAAAATAAAGGGCAACCTCTGTGCTAGTCAATCGCAAGCACGCATGTGTTCGCTGTACGTGGGTCCTGCTACTGAAGCGATGCACACAAGCCAAGTACAGCCACCCCAATAAAGTCTGCTGGGAACCTTCTGTTTCCCCGCTGTGTAGCCAGGTTCAGGACACAGCTGTAGATACTGGGTACCAAGGAGAAGGAAGCAGGAGACAGAGGATTTCTGCTGTGGAAGCAAGGGTTTTCATGGTATCTTGTTCTTCTGACTTGTCAACAAGGTTTCCTCTCCTACAGTGACAAGCCGATAAGAACTCCCAACCTATCATCACAGTTGCCAAGTACAAATGCTACCATTTTCATGGCAACATGCAATAATCCAGCATCACACTCGGTACCTATATGACTTTCAAATGGTGTCTGATCCACACACTAAAGAATCTAATTTTGGTGTGTTTCAGAGACACTGGGCCAACATCACTCATTGCTGAATATGCAAACTCGAAGTTAATGACATAGGAAATGCTTATTACCCTTCTCTTAATAAAAGTAGAGAAGAAATTCCTTTAAAAACACACAGGTGAAGAAAGAATGAAAAATCCAGAACATCGTCATCTTGACCTAAAGGCTTTCAAACACTTGAAAGCTTCAGTGTGAGTACTCAAAGGCAGCAGAGCCGAGTCCTGTGCGGGAAATGGGCACGGTAGGACAGACTGCATACCTGTGCAATATCCATTAATACAAACTCTGTATCCTATTTCCAGCATCTAATTATCTCACCAGTATGGTGTTACACATATAATGAGCATCTTTATAGAAAGCTGGTACTGAAAAAAGCTGACATCTGAAGAAAGTTCCTGGAAGTTTTGAAGACTAGTATTCCCTGGCAGAGGAATTTATGCTAAAGAAAAAAGTACAAAGAAGTTTCAGAAATTTGTTTGATCATAATCAAGCAAAATCTCTCCACCACTGTACCTGAATGGAAAGCAAAGTTGGAGGCAAGTGGACCACAACAGTTCAGAGCAGTTTTGTCCTTCCTACATGCAGCAGAAAAACCGAGATGCTGATTCTATTCTGCCTGACATCGTCTCTAAATCTTCCCTTTGTTTTGTGATTTTTTTTTTCCCCTCCAAATTCTTAAGCAGAGAATTTCTTGTTAACAACCCTTCTGGAAAATAAGGTTTTATTTGGTCTTAGGAAGACATTTTCAGTTAGTAGCTCCACCAATCCAGAAACAATGTTGTTGGCCTGCAACACGCAAGATCTCAGTGGAAAAATCCTGTCCTAACCTCAAGAAAAGAAATTTAGCACAGCAGAAAGCAGGACTTATGACAGACAGCAGTCCCAAGAGGTTGTATAATTCTCATACCAGGCTACAGCAACTAGCCGCATCTTGGCTTCTTCCCATCTCTTTCAAAATGACCTTCCCAGTAGATAAAACAAGAAGGAACAGCAGAATAATTTCCTGACCCCAGTAGGAAGGAAAAGCTTCACCAGTAATTCTGAGTCCCTCCCAGCCCTGAAGGAGACACAGAGACTCTCTGTAATAAACTCATTCACAGAAATGAGCTAGAAAAGCTAGAAAGGAAAACACAGGATCAAGGGGGTTGTTAACTTTTGTTGCTAGTGAGCATAAAACCCACTCAGCTTAAGCACGTGCCAAGAGACTGTCTCCTACATGCAACATACAGCCAGCGGAGCCTGACCCAACCAGCCTCCCCAAGAGCCTTCAGCAGTGATACAGGTGTTGGTGGCCAACCCTGTCTTCAAATACAACTCTGGAGATTAACCCCTGATGCCAGGATGCAGTTTATCTATATTTTGTGTGCACATTACCTGCTTTGTTAGGGGAAGGGGCTGGGATTGCCTGTCCTAGGTCAGGCCAGTGCTCTGAGCCCCAGGGCATGAGCACAAGGCACAGAAGCACTCCCCACAGCAAGCAAGCATGTGTATCCCTTCAGACAACACTAAGCCTGAACGTGTGCAGCCTGATCTGTGGCAAAAATTAAACTTTAAACAGAGTGAGAAAATTTTAGGCCAGACCAATTTTTCTGGCCATAGTTTAGGAGTACTAAAAATAGAGTTTATAATGCCAACCGGTGGCAGCTTTAATAATCATAGAAGGATTACTTGTTCTATGTGTCCTCAGGGAATCTCCATCTCTTCTTTGCACTGAAGTAGATTTTGACACTTCTTCCCATTGCACTGTCCTCATCAGATCCCACCCAGCCTTCTTAATCCTTGTCTGATAGTAGACCTTGAAGAGCATTCCAGAAGGCTTGTAAAACAAGCTACTTTCCTCTCCTCCCCAGTGTCCTAACACACCTCAGGGACTCATGGGATTTGATGGCCACTTCTTGCCAACACTCAGAGCCCCAACAGCAGACACGTCCCTGGTGCTAGCGGCTGTCCAGGTGGATGCACAGATCTAACAGACTTCTCATCACCTGCATTCATCAGGAAGGCAGGATCCTCGGAGCTGAAACCATTACGCTCCTACCCAGGCTTTTGGTCTCTTTCTTTCCAGGTTGTGCTGCTGCAGTGAGTATAATTCAAAATCAACACAAACCTGCAGCCAGCTCTGAACGGAAGAGCCTGTCTACTAAAAAGCACTTCCCTCAAAAAGCACATTCCTCCCTGTGGTCCAGATCTGTTCCAACCACCAAACAACCATCGGGTGACATTTCAGGTGTCAAGGCCCACCTCAACGCCAGCTACCAAGAACCAGCCTCCTGCGCAATCCTGGAGAAACCCAACACAGTCCCTGGAGCTGCTGGCGCTACGTGGCTCCGTGACTGTGAGCACCGGGGAGCGCGGTGCTGTGACTTCCCAATGCCACCCAGCTCATCAGCCCCCTCCTCAATAAACAGGAGGGTAGTCATAGGATAGTCTTGGAAAAACTGCATAAACTGCACAGTCACCTTCATTTGTGACTTACACGGGCTGTTATCAACATTTAAAAGGTGAATAAACATGCAAACGGAGAGGAAAGGGAGGTATGGTTCACAGCTTAAGCTAAAATATGTATTTAATATTCCTAAACTTTGTAAAGTTTATTTGCTTTAAAAAAGTAAAACAGAGTATATAAATACCATGTTCTCTTTGTCTTAAATCACTTCTCCAAAGCAATGCAAGATCCACCTGGACACCACCCAAGACTGCAATCACAAAGACCTATTTATTTGTAATACAAACTGAACTGGGTTAGAGAAGAGCAGAAGGGTTGATCAGAGGTATAAGAAAATTAATTGCAGGAAAAGATTTAAAGAATGGGGGACATTAATGACAAAGCAACGTGTACATAAGCAGATAGAAAACAGGCATATAAAATAGTGAGTGGGATTTCAAAAACCCAAAACTTCCACAGAGTATCTGAACAAGAGCACACTTAAACTGAAGAGTAACGTATTTATAAACCAGTAAGATTAGATACTTTTCTACATCAGGCATAATTAGCTGTCTTATGATACAACTGGCATCAGAAAGAGGTCAGATATTTATACAGAACACGAGAACCACCAGCTATACTAGGCAAGATACAACAAAGTCCACTGACTGCAGCCCACCGCTGGGCCACAGTTAGGAAGCCCATGTCCTACAAACCCCATCACCCCCATGTCCGTGGCTCCCTGTGCACCCACAGCAGCTCTCCCCCCCCAGCACAACACTGCCTGCTCCCCACAGCCCCACCACCTTTTCCCACCACAATATTCCCAGTCACCCCCTCCCTCCTGTTTGGCCAGAGCGTGGCAGATCACATCACAGCTGCCACCGAGGCACAGGCTCGGCAGCCAGGAGCACTGGGCTCAGTGAGCCATCAACTGGCTGCCTTCCCCACCCTCAGCTGCCATGTCTTGAGCAACTTGGCCTTGAATCCTCCGCACAAGACAAATTTGGTTGAAAATGTTTAAGTGGCTTGAAAGTCAGTATGAAACTATGAGAAGAGAAACAACTGCTTATGTCCAACCGCCTCAGGAGAACAGTCTGCAAGTAGGGACCATGGATCTTTCTGCACGTGGGCAGGTGCCAGACAAGGACCACTGGGCTCTCTCAAGGGCCAGTTGTTCTGTGGGTCAGTGTGCTACTGTACCCTTCCCCAGAACCCCCGGCAATAGCTAATCAGAAACTAATTACCACACAGGGGCAGGACCTTGCTTAAATCTAGGAGAGAAATTACAGAAGCCTACAGTGGAAAAGCGTTACTTGTATGTCCCACTGACTTCGCATCATAGAATAGTTAAGGTTGGAAGAGACCTCTAAAATCAAGTCCAACCGCCAACCCAACACCCCCAGGCCTCCTAAACCATGTCCCCAAGGGCCACGTCTGCACGGTGTTTGAACACCCCCAGGGATGGTGACTCCCCCACCGCTCTGGGCAGCCTGTGCCAGGGCCTGACCACTCTGTCAGGGAAGGCATTTTCCCTCATATCCAACCCAAACCTCCCCTGACGCAGCTTGAGGCCGTTTCCCCTCGTCCCATCACCAGTGACTGGGGAGAAGAGACCGACCCCCCTCCCCACAGCCTCCTCTCAGGCAGCTGCAGAGAGCGATGAGGGCTCCCCTCAGCCTCCTCTTCTCCAGGCTGAGCCCCTCCAGCTCCCTCAGCCGCCCCCCAGCACACTTGTGCTCCAGACCCTGCCCCAGCCCCGCTGCCCTTCTCCGGACACGCTCCAGCCCCTCCATGTCCTTCTTGTCCCGAGGGGCCCAAACCTGACCCCAGCATTCGCGGTGCGGCCTCACCAGTGCCGAGCACAGGGGCAACAGGGACAGGGGACTTGAAAGGGAACAGGACTGTACCCTGTCACCTGGTCACCACAGGCTTGGCCATGCAGCTGCACATATCATATGCAATAAAACCACTTCTTCCAAACAAATTTTTCACATCCCCGAGATATTTTAGTTTTATTCAGTTCATTTTCTTTTGTCTTTATGAGCAATTCTTCTCTTCTTCCTCTTCCATGACTCATTTTTCAAAGTTTTCAACAACAAGAGGAAATAATTTATCCATGTCTCAAAAAGCTCTCATTATTCCTGAAAAATCTTTTAACTTCCAAACACTGACCGCTAGACAAACAGCACAGAAGCATAGCTCCCAGGCTCCCACAACCCCTAACAACCTCAGCCACCCAATTAGGACACCCTGTGCTTGGTTCCCAAACAAGCTATCGCTCAAGTCACTCCAGGGCACACGTCCAAGACTGCCGTGCTCATGGCAGAGCACCTTTGGTAAAGCCATGGCACAGGAGTTGCACGAGAACGTACAACAGCGGATGGGGACAGCTCTGCGTTGCTCTCTGCTGTCACTCCCCTCCAGGACATGAGGAGAGACAATGACTCCTGTTCTCCAAAGGCCTGGTAGGATCCACACTTGTGCTTAATTACTTCTGAGGAACCTAGGGCTGCAGAGAACTGGAGCAGCATTCATCCACTCCCACAGTCCAGTTCTCAGCAAACTCACAACGTTGGGGTCAAAGACAGTTCTTCAATGCATTTCACTCCCAGGAGAGTTAAAAAGTTCCCCAGATGGAAGGCAAGAAGAGTCAGCATCCAAGGGCTACAAGAGAACTGAGAGTGTGAAGGACCACAAGCTCAGAGGGCAACAAGCTCTCGATGACTCCCAGCTTTGTCTGGTGCTGCAGAGAATGCTCTGGAGTCAGGACAGAGTGGCTTGAGCTGCGGAGACTATGGAGACAACGAGCACCAGGAGCTGCTCTGCAGCATCAGGGATACTGCTCTCATGCATCCAACCCTGAGCAGAGCCAGCAAGCCCCGGGATCCCTGCTTGGCGAATCACTAAAATAAGGCTAGCAGGTAGTACTCATGACCAAGTAATTTCATTTGTTAGGAAAGGCAAAATCAGTCTCCTTTTTCCAAACGAGGGCTTGGTCACAGTGCCTTTGATGTCTCACAGGCAGATCACAGCAGTCTGTTGTGTCTAAAGGCACACCAAAAAATTATTAAACCAACCATGAGCACTTATTTCGGAAGTTAGAAGAGATAAAGACTGAAGTCTGGAAGGTTCTAGGCAGCCTCCCCACCTGAATAGCAGGAGGAAAGTGTCAGTGCTTTTAAAGGTGGAGCGTGATCAGTTTACAGGTGACTGTAAAGCTGCGCAGGCCAAGGTGACTCACTGACCACGAGACTCCTTGTCCACCTCTGTTCTTCAGAGGCTGGGAATAACGCAGGAGCAGCGGTCTGGCGAGGAGGCAGCTGTTTGTCACCCCTTTGCTCTAGATCACCATGGGCACAGGTAGTTTGAGAGGCAAGTTTAAAGCTTTGGCTTAACCTTCCAAGTTATTAACGCTCTGTCTCTAATCACCTGCATCTAACTGCCAGAACAGCTGCCTTCCTGCGGGGTAGCGGGGATCCTACAGCCCAGAGTGAAGTGCGTGTGAGCAGCCTCTCTTAAATGTTTCTGGATGGATAAAGAAAGTCCAGAGGAAACTAGCTGGCTGTGCATCACACAAACTTCAAAACCTTCCACTAACAAAACCTATCTTTACTGTGCAACAACTTTATTCACAAGTAGAATAATCCCCTCTACCTAAACAACCTCCAGCACAACCAAGAACTGCTACAATAATAATTCAACAAAAGCACAACCACAGCCAACAGAAATTCAGTTTGCCATTTATTTCACAGAGGGTTAGCTTAGATACTGCAGTAGGGAATGTCAATAAGGAACCACACTAGAGAGGAAAACCTACTGTCGGATGCACATGGTAACAGTTGCTTGAGAATAACTCCTCCTAATCACAAAGTGCAAAGAAATAAGACTCCAAAACCAGCACGTTCATAGTGCTCCTAATTTCTCCCTAGTTTCCAGGCTGGAGATTCAATCATCGTTGTGCCTTGTCTCTGAACCATTTCTCCCTGTGACCTTGCGACTTCAGTGCTGGTGACTACTGGTTCTCCCTTTGCTTGGGGCACTTGCATCTCATTTCATTTCTCATTACCAGTAACACGCAGATCAAGGACAGACTCTCCTCTGTTTGAATTCTTTAGCTATCTTACAAACAAAATAACTGATTATTGCCTTTTGTCATCCAACAGCTACCAGGACAGTTACAGTATACAGTCAAGACAGACACCCTAATTTTCACCATGCTCTTGAAACCAAACCAACTCCTGAAAAGCCCCAAGGAAATCCGTCACACAACACAAGGCTCAGTGCATCCCTCACTCCACCAAATCCAGCACGTAAGATGCTTGCTTAACATCAGTGTTCAGCAGAACCTTTGCAGGAATCCATTTGCTCTCAACAAGGAACACAACCTCCGAATGTAACCCTGGGTGATGTTCCAAGGATCCTCAGCTTTCTCTAACGACAGCATACCAATGAGTAGCATTTGCTGCACAACACAGTCACGCTTCAAACATACACAAACCCTTGCATGTTTTGCCATTCTCCTCCCTGACAGTAACTGCTTGCAGCCCCAGCCATCCGAAATCACTGACTTTCATTGCATCGAAGGGGTGGCTGTCCAGTCCCCTCACTAACACACCTTAAAATGAGACACCTGCCCTATCACAGCTTCCACACCAGCAATCTCCTGTCCCCAGCCTCTGCCTGCTCAGAGCTGCCGTCCCTGTGGAGGTCCCTTCCCGCAGCACGCTCATGCCTGCAGACAGCTCTTCGCTCAGACTTGCACCTTGGGACAGGTCTCTCCCTCAGCACCACACTCGCAGAGAGCACCCTCCATGCAGGGCTCTCGCCCTTGCACATCTCATTAGGCAAGTGCCTCCAGCAATTCTTTGACAACACTCCACAAATCTGCTCCCACCCTTCCCCAAACAGCTCTTCTCCTCATACCCACCGCACTTCAACACTTGATCCAGCTGCCACCTTCTCCCTCCAGGACCCTCCACCCCCAGCACTGATTCCTGAGCAGCTCAGTTAGCCCCCACTCAGCTGGTACACCCTTTTCAGGACCCTGATCTGAAATCCCCCATCTGCCCATGGCAAGGCACCCTCTCAAACCACACTCTCCCAATGCCTCTCACCACTGCTGCCCGTTTGTGGGCAGCCTGGCACCCCCCTTAGCTCAAAGCAGAAGTCCAGCACCACCTCGGTCAGGGACCTTCACTTCTATTTCTCACAAGCCGGGTGTGAGAGTTCTTCCCACCAACTGAAGATCAACCTGTTTCCAAAAGGAGTCACGAGTCCACCAAACATGACAAAGCACCAGCCGCAGCAGTTCTGCTCAGACGGCTGGGTTCCATTTATCCCCATCACTCTACCTGTCTGCAACGCCAGGGCACCCTATCCAATAACTGTCAATATTCCTATCCT
This sequence comes from Anhinga rufa, assembly GCA_013400875.1. Taxonomy (NCBI): domain Eukaryota; kingdom Metazoa; phylum Chordata; class Aves; order Suliformes; family Anhingidae; genus Anhinga; species Anhinga rufa. Next base: position 1,729 of record VZTV01083966.1, on the reverse strand, counting down.
CACAAAAATTAACCAGCATCTCAAAAGCAGTAAATAACTGAGCTCTGTCCATCTACGCTGCCTGGAGAGCTTTCATAAGCGAGTCACTGAAGTGATTCCCTTTTAACTCTTATTAAGCCTTCTCAGCCACACGTTAAGAAAGCCAGCCGAGTGCCTCCAGCTCCAAGGAGCCATTGCCCATCACAGTCNACAGAACAGTGGGGTTGGAAGGGACCTCGAGAGATCATCCTGTCCAACCCCCCTGCGTGAGCAGCACACCCAGAGTGGGGGCACAGGACTGTGTCCCATGAAGAAGATATGCAAACAATTACAGGTGAATACATGAATTAAGGATTCCGTTGCAATTACTAAGGAATGGCACTACCTACTTCATGCAAATGCATGAGGAGATACAGAAGGGTGTGACGGAAAACACTGGGTAAGTGGGTGAAGACAAGACATAGGAAAAGCACTTCCGACCCCAAAGCCTTGTCCATCTGTTGATTCCTTCCAGCCTCCTGGAAACAAACACCTTTACCCCACGACGTGTAGCTCCACGCATCGAATGACCGTTAACACCAACTATCCCGCTGCAGAAAGCCTCACCATCGGGCACATCAGCCAAGTCACAAGCGTCTATCTCCTCCTCCAGCAGCGGACAAACACACATGGCGGGGGCAAGAACAAGTCGCCTTGGACTGCCACCTCCAAGGGGAGGCTTTTGACATCCACTGCACAGGACCTGGAGGTCTCACATGCTTTTGAAGCAGCAATTCGGAGCGTGGAACAGCAAGCCCTGTCTCCTGCTCCCAAGCTCAGAGCCACATTACAGCTAATGCAACCAAGCAGATTAGTGACTGCTCCAGCCCGGGTTGTAAGAGGCATCAGCAAAAAAAGTGGAGGCAGGAAGATGAAAAGAAGATCCTTAAACTTTCTGTGAAAAACTATGGAATCAGCCCACTTGCAGAGGGAGCCTTTTCTTATCCCCGTCTGCTGGAAGCTGACTTATGACCTACCACAGGGTTTAATGTCTTTCAAGAAATCTGTCCATGATAATGGGCAATATGATTATCCCTCTAAGCTTCTCCTCTCCCCACAAGCTCTGCATCGCCGTGGCTCCTCGGCGGTGTGGTTGGGAGTTTTGTTTAGGAAGTGCTTCCTTGCCCACATCCCCCTCGCCTCTCAGCCTGTGCCACCAGCGCCCAGCGAGAGGTGGGCTGCCAGCGGGGAGCCTCGCAGCTGGCCCGCGGCACAGCGCGAAGCAGGAGCAGCCCGGAGGGCACAGAGTCAACCCCGGCCTGGGGAAAAGGGGCTCGGGGAGGCGCCTGCTTCTCCTGGGGGTCTGAGCAGAGCATGGCACCCACCACCCCCTGTCATGGGGTGGGACTGACAACCCAGGGCCTGCCTGCAGGCTCAGAGCCCCAGGGCCACGCTAAGGAGCTGTGGGTCTGACCGGGCAGCCCCAGGGCCCGACCAGCACCCCTGTGCCCCCAGGGCCTCACCAAGGGGGAGCCAGCCAGGGGCCCCACAGCTCTGCTGCCCCACAGCTCTGCTGCCCCACTGCCGGGCTGGAGCCCTGAGGCCCCACAGCCGGACTTAGGACCACATGGCCACTGCCGGGCAGTCACTGCTGCTGGCACCAGGCTCGTGGCCGGAGAGGGACCCCCCCGGCTGCGGACAGGGCTCCCGCGGCCGGAGCCCGCGGCCGGAGCGGGACCCCCGGCTGCAGACAGGGCTCCCGCGGCCGGAG
>VZTV01083953.1:0-15139 GCA_013400875.1 Anhinga rufa | reverse complement strand
CCACTGCTTTGTGGAGGAATCCACTGAAAGCCAGCATGAACGGCATTGTCCATATGCTTGTCAGGGGCAGCCTTGCAGGAGCAGTGGTGCGATATGCTCCTGAGTCACTGGATACAGACCGGACAAATCTTGGAGACCAGCTGGGAGACCTACCAGATCTTAGTTCCCTGCATTCTTTGTTGATTTCCACATCCTTTTTAGCTGCTTTTCAGCAGCACAAACAAGTGCTCCTTTTTTCTCTGTCGGGAGACAGTGACCTTGGCAGAGGGGAATGCATGCAGTCCACATGCCTCATTATGCCTTCAGCACTAGCTTTGTGCCCAGAGCGAAGCGATGGGTACACTGCAGGGACATGTTCATCCAGAACTCCGCCCCTCCAGGACAGGCACTGATTACTCATATAACCCCATGTTCCTCTGTGAAAAGAAGGATGCGACTGACTGCCTCCAGTGAAGTCCTGGGTGTGCTGACCTGGTGTATCTGCTCCGAGAGCAGGCAGGCTTGGGTACGCAGTCCTTCCCACCAGCTGCCAAACCAGTCAGCCATTAACAAGAGAGGGCCAGGACTGCTAGAAAAGCTGCCAACCTGTTTTTCACCATATCTGGGGCATGTTCACTGTCACTGTCTTTGTTGCAGGAAGGATGCCCTGGAGATGAGAGCTGGACAGGATGGCTGCAGGGCTCTAAAACAAAACCTACCGCGTTTTTTGGGCTGGGATGCTGAGAGACTTTCCAAGGCATAGGCCATCTCTGACCCTTCCTCAGCTGAGAGCTGATCCTTCAACTTCTCCAGCTGTTTAAAAACAAACACAGCAGTAAACAAATGCCCCATCATGAGGAGCTCCACAGTATGCTGGCAAGCGCAGGGTGGCTTAGAGGCAGGAGGTACAGGCAGCCTGGCTGACAGCATCACTGGAGAGGACAGGGTTTTTCCCTGGAGCAGGACCATTCCAGGAGGCTCTGCCTTTGGAGCATTACATCTCCTCATGTCCTCCTCCATTAAGCTGCTTGTTTGGTGGAAGCAGTGCTGCATTCAAACTCTCTGCTCTTCCCCACCACCCCAGGGTGCAAACCTCTGTGGAGAGGAGGCAGTGTAGAAGGATATTGCACCACTAAGAGTCAAGTCAGTACTGGGGTAGGAGGTCTCCAGGCATCCACCCACTGCAGCAGAGAGCATTGCTTCTCCATTGCTCTGGGCTGTCCCTGCCCTCCCTTCCCCCCAGCTCTTGCTAACGTCCCTTGGTTATAATGTGGAAAGTCCACGATATTTCTTCTCCGTCTGTAGCTACAGGAACATCTATGGCCATGATCTAGACTTCTGTTCTGGCAGTGTTGCTCCAAGGAAGCCAGAGCTTACTGTCCCTCAGCACTACAGCGAGGGACTAGGGTAGGAGCTGGCAGTCTCCCATCTGGCATGCCACAGTGTGGTTTTTCAGTCTGAAGTGAAAAGTGCCAAGTGGAACCCAGCAGAACCTCCAGGATCCACGCCAGCAGCTGGACCTGGCTTGAGAAAGGGTAAAAGGGCCTTCCACTGCTTGCAGGGTTTGGGCCACAGTGGGACCCATGTCAAGGTTGCTGCACACATTTCCCTATTCCTGGAAACTCAGTGTAGGATAGGGCTTCCTCTTGCTATCTGTGTGTGTGTGGGCACTCTGCACAGCACAGCAGGGCTCTGACCCTGGGTAGGGCCTCCCTTACTAGTAAAGAGCCTGGACAAAAATCAGTCTGGATCAGGTGTGCAGTGGCTATCCCTCTACCTTCAACCCATTATCAGATGCAGCTAGCTGATGCAATGCCTAGGAAAGCAGCAAGACCTCCCCTTCTCCCTCCCTTTTATTCCATGGAGATTTCCTTTGGTACCTATTTTTTTCCTGGCTTAGCCTTCGCTGGCCTTTCACTGGTGGCAGAGGCAAGAGCTGCCTCAGCCTTCATTGCACTAGTCTATAGCCTTGCTCTCGTTTTATCTTTTCCAGCTTGTGCAGATATTTAGCCCAAGTTCTGCTTTTCCCTTTGTGTGATACATGCTTACACTATAGCAACAGAATGAAGAGTAGCAGGATGTAAAGGTAGAAGAATAGGACATAAAGACAATATGCACAGTTGTTTAGCTATTCATGCAAGAGTATGCAGATACATGCCTGTGCATTTACTCCTCTCACCTGTTCAAGCTCTTCAAATTTCTTTGCCAGCTCCCAGTCTGCAAGAAAGGAGAGAGTAACATCAGTATCTGCATTGCTTCCCAAAAGCCAAATCCAAAGCAGTTTCTTCATTTAACCTCTTCAGTAGTTGACAAAAAAAGAAAGACCTAATTATCATTTATCATTATCCTGATAGTGATCTCCAAATCTATGGTAGCAGAGACAGTGACACAAAAGCAGGCTTCCTCTGCTGAATTCTATGGGACTTTACCCTCATTTTCCATTAGAAGGGAGGCTTCTTTATTGTTCACCATGCTCTAGGGGGACTGGCCCAACAAGGTCATGTACTGTGTGATACCAACTCAGGTGAACCTCTTTGCTGCTTTTTAATTTTCATCCTGATAACAGCAAATTCCTAATGCCGGCTTTTCTGTCACTGGCCTTTTATATGAACTCCCATTGCTTCCTTTAGGACTTGTTTACCCTCACATTCCCTCATGCAGGCAGAAGTCAGAAGATACAGATTTAGCCTAGCATAACTTATTGCTTTGTACATGAAAAGTAACATAGCAGTGAGTGCATGGGTTTTGCACTTGTTAGGGGAGTACAGGGCTCTGGGGACCAGCTTCATAGATTAGACTTAGAGATCTCAAAACTGAGCAGTACTGTGCTAGACTGTCAAAAAATGATGCAGATGGGTGAATGAGCTGCCCTGAGATATCCCATACAGGAGAGAGGGATAGTTAGGTGCCTATGAACAGAATCTAAAACCTCCAGCTGAATTGGGAAGGGCCTGGACTAGCAGTAGGGAAAGCTGCAGGAAGGGATAGGGGATTTCAATCTCACTCCTCTTGAGGACTGAGGTACCTTATTCCAGACTCAAACTGATGTCAAAAACAGTTCTTTTTTTTTTTTAATAAGATAGCTGAAATAATGGAAATCACCATGAAAAAAATGAGCTCAGTCAAAACCGAGTGACCAGACTACAGTAAGTTCTCCTGGGAGGGAAATGCAAAGTGATCAGCTGGTTTTAAGTGCCAGTTTGGGAAAAAAAATGCACTAAAATAAGCAGAAGAGCCAGGAAAGCGCTAAAGAATGTCTCTGCTGGGCCCCACAAGAAAACCAAAAGCCGGCCCTGGAGCTGCCGCCTTTGTCTGCAGCAGGCATTGGTCTGCATCTCCAATGGGATTTAGGACATAATTCCCCCTGATTTCAGATAAGACCAGCACACAGAGACATCGCCAGACTTGGGCTTTTTTTTTCAAATGTTTGAAACTGAGCAGGAAGGTGCCAAGAAAGAGCTGACTGCTTTCTCAGTTTCTCCTTCGAGAAGAAAACAATTCAGCTGAAAAATCCTGAATATTTTCTTACAGATATTCAACCAACAGATAAAGCACCAGTTCCTAAGCAAATCCATTACATTAGGGCTTGGTTTGAGAGATGGGATGGGGATGGGGATGGGGATGGGGATGGGCTGGGAGTCAGGAGGTGAGGGCTCTGTTCCTGGCACTGCCAGCAATGACCTCAGGCAGATTCCTCTCAAGCAAGTTTTTACATATCCATAAGGTAGAGACAGCCAGGCCTGCATATCTACAAGTGAAAAGTGTTACTTAAGAGATTATTATTATTAATATTGTTATTGTTATTGTTATTATACACATTTTTACCTCTTTCAGAGTTCCAAGTGCCTATTTTGGCTCGACTTTCTGCAAACCGTAAGCTCGGCCAATGACTGCTATGAATAGAAAATGAACAGTGGTCGAAATTTGGAACAGATTATCTCAGGCAGGAGGAAGGAAGTTAATTTATGGATGAAGCCTTGAGAAACTGCCTGCTGTAAATCCTCTGTCTGTGCTCTGCTCAGAGATTCATTATATTCAATTGTCTGGCATAAAATGCAGCCTTTCCTCTAGGAGTAATAAGTGCAATAATCCATAAACCAATCATAAAAATGTTATTTCTGAATGCATCCCCTTTGCAAGAAGAATGCCTTTGTTAGTATAAGGACTTGATTTATTTGTGTTTATTTATTTGTCCCAGGGTTGTTTAACCACTGCCTCACTGCGTTAACAAGGGGATGGGGAAGAGCACTGAGTGATTTTGACTAATGGATTTTCATAACAGCATTTTTGTTGGGCCCCGTTCTCGGCTGTCTTCACCAGGAAGGGCAGCTTCTGCTCTGAGACCACCACATATGGCCCAAACCCTCCCCTGGCTGTGGTGGCCATGGGAATTACTGACCCCTGTAATCCATATAGTGCTTGTGATCACTGTGCGTAGTGGCATAGAAAGCCCAAGTTTCTCTGCAGCAGGTCTGAGTTCAGAGGCTGTTGCAACATGCGGGTGGCTTTAAATTTGGTGCCTGTTCACAGAGCACAGACAGGAAAAGCCTCCACATGGCCCATCTTTGGGCTCTCTGCTGTGTGGGAAAAGTCTGTTGTCTCAACCTCTTGCAGCAGTAGCAGGGGGTCAGGCTCAGACGGGAGCTCCCACTACTGTTGTCCCAGCCTACGCCTGACCCCAACGGATCTCAGCTACATGCTCTCTGCAAAATCTTGACACCACCCCACTGCCCCATGTGCTCACAAGATGCTGCTGGTTTCAGCGTGCCAGCAAGACACTGAGCTGTTTCTCAAAAGCACAGGTGGCTGTATGGGCTGTGGGCTGGGGAGGTGGCTCCCAAGGCTGGCCCATGCCCCGGGCATAGTACACAACGACTCAGGGATAGGAGGGGCACAGGGCCTCAGCAGTATCTCTTCTTGTTAATAGTTATGTCCACACATGCTCCCTTGGCAGCTCAGTGTTGAGTGTCTGAGGATCTAGGGTGCATGGGTTTGGGCAGCTTTACATCACATTGCAAAAGCGGCTCCAGGACCCCCATGATGTAGAACACCTGACATTAGTCACGTGGAGGCACCATACTGCATACTTCCACTTTCTGAGCAGTCAGAATTTCTGAGGAACCTGAGGAGCAGGTTGCTTACATTCATGCAAACACAGATTCAATAGGCTGAGATCTTCATTCCCCTTCACTTACCAATGTTTTCTGGTCTCCGCCATGCAAGCTTCTTATTAAGAAGCAGAGTCAGCAGGGTGTCCTCATGATTTGTGTCTCCTCTCTCCGGAAGCACTCGGTTCTCTGCAGCACATAAAACACACCTTTCTAATGACAAAAAGGATGGACCCTCCAGCCCCCAACATTAAAACAAAAATTAAGAAGGCTAAGAAGTGGAAGGAAAATGTCTCCTGTCAGCACTTTGTAAGGGTGGAAGGAACTTGGGGGAAGAGGAAGATGTATGAGCACAGAATAAAACATCCAGACAGTGAGGGCTGTGCAGTAAAAGGGTGCTGGACGGGGAAGCCCTCCCTGCCAGCTCCGGGCTGCTGGCCAGTCTCACTGCAGCCTCATCAGCATGGTTGGCTGCAGAGAGCTGGAGACACCACCTTGATTTAGAGAGTCCTGACCTCTTCTGTAAGGCAGATATAGCAGATGCCTCTGCAAAGCCAGACAGCAACCCACGAGAGCCTCTCTTCTCAAAACTGCAGGTGCTCCCTGCCTCACCACATCCATCTTCCCAGGGCCAATAGAGGGGGGAACTTGCTCCTCATGAGGGCTGATATGTGGGTACCATAGCTGAAAAGCCCTGCAGCCCTGCAGTCTGTTTTTGCACTCACTCAGCCTTGGGGCTGCTTTATCTGATTGCCAGTGGTATTAAAGAATTCTTCCTGAACAAAGCCAAAGTGTGGAGAAGTTCAAAGTGAGCTCCTTTATCCCCAAGGAAGCCTCTTACAGTAGCCGTAGGCCATACAGAATTTTTCTGTTTTCTGGGAAAAACCTCCCAAGCTGCTGTCCTAAAGCAGTTTAGGCCTTTCTATAAGGACCCTTTAGGGAGCTTTCTCAGTGGTTTTGCTTTAGCGGTTGTGGCTATGCCCTCAAATGAATGGTTGTGAAGCTCAAGGGTTCAGCAGAAACCAAAGGACACGGGGAATGGGACTAATCAGAGCCCTGAAGGCTCTGAGACCCTCCCAGCTCTTCTGAGCAGATTTCCAGGATCATCTGAAACTTGAATGTTGCATTCATTTTTGAGAATGACAGAATGAGAGTCAGATTTCACGGGGAGAATGGCCATTCCCCAAAATCTTTGGTCTGAACACCTCTGCCCCACACCCAGACCCTGAAAAGCACTAGAAGATCGCTACAGAATACATGGAAAATGCAAAGAAATTATGCAGTAAGGCTTATTTTCTCTTCTTCCAGTATCTTTAGGACTTCTGCTCACTCCCTTCACGGAGGTAAGAAAGGGGAAAACGGTCCTGTATAGCCATCAGCCCTATATATCTGTGATGGGAGGAAGGCAAATATTTTTGCTATACATGAGACAAAACATTGTACCAGATGAGCCCCAAGGATGCTCAAGAGTATGTGGTAATTAGCTCCATTAACCAAAGTCACATAAATCTGCAGAAGCAGAGGGACCCTGGCAAAGTGATGCTCCAAGTATTTGGCCAGACTCAACCCTGCCTCGGGCTGCAGCTGAAGCCGCTGATCCTGATTGTGATCTCTAGAAATAAACCTGAGGAACTTAGCAGAGCTACATGCTGTGTGAAACTTGCAGTTAGCATGGAGTGCTATAAACCTCGTTCCTACGTCTGAAAGACAGTTATGATTTTAAAATAGCTACTTTTAGTCATTTGGGGGATTTGCTACAGAAAAAAAACCCTATAAACACTCTAGTAAAAACTAAACAGAAGCAGTATTTAGATAGAGTGGCCTCAGGAATGTTTTGGTTGTCATTACAAAAATAAATAGGTGATATAAGAGGAAAAGTAATGTGAAATGTGATGTTATTTTCAAGCCTATATTTAGCTGCTTTTTTTTTTTCTACTGCCAAGTCTCTTTAAGAAAGAAGATTAATGATTGACATTTCCCTGCAGAATAAGTTCAAGCTAAGATTAATTTAAATTATGGGAAAAGAACATATAAAGAAGTTTTGTGAATAAAAAAAGTTCAGCAGCACCCTACTACTGACATTTATGAGCTGTCAAATCTCATATGGTGCATACTAGAATTGCTACTCTCTGATATTTTAATGTTTTTCCTCGGAAATTTTCTTTTGGGAGAAAAAGAGCTACCCTTACCAGATTTCACCAGATCTGATATTTTTACTGATTAGCAGAATGTGTCATACGACCAGCTTCAGACCAGAAGGACAGCTTTAGCTCATGCTAATATGAACAAGTCTCTGGGTAGCATCCATATTAACTGATCAGTATAGTTCAAGGTTCATTTTATTTTCTTTCATGGATAAGCAAGTGTTGCATGGCCATGCCAAGCAGCAAAGCAAAGCAAAAAGATACCCACCTACCTGTGTCATCTATCTGTATTCCAGCTTACCTTGTAATAAAAAAGGCTCTCCACGTATAGATGGGACACACATAGTCATGGTCAAGATGGTTAGCACTCCAAGGGACAGCTGGACAGACCACATCTTCTCCATGTTCCCACCACCCAAAAGCATTCTTCCTTCAGGCACGGTGGAGGACTTCAATGCAACCCAGTGCCAGATGAGCTCACTTTTAAGAGGCAGTGGATGTGCCGTGATTGCAAATGGCCTTTGGAGGAGGGGAGAAAAATATCTCTTGAGATATAATTCAACCTGTCAATATGATTCACTCCTTTGGGAGTGGACAGAACAACCCAGTAACAGACGTCAGATGGAACTTGTTCAATATATCTCATATCAGACTGATCTAATGAATTCTGATGTTCCCACTGGCATGCGCTGTCCACGCACCTCAATATACTTTCCATACATACATACATAAAAAATATTTTTTTCAGGGCTGCTGCTTTAATGGAGTTCAGACATGAGGACTCCCACATTAGCAAGGAAGATTTGTCTAACGTACAAGTTGCCGTATGTCACCAGTTTGGACAGAATCAGGTTAATGGGTTTTTGTAATTTATCATCTCACTTCCTAGTGCCTATATTAATTAATGTGAGATATAATGAGTGCTGAAGTGGTGGAAATCAAAGGGGGAGAGTTCTTTTCATTTAACTGATTGGAAGATGTTCAGTGTGTCTTGCTCACTGTGATTTATGTCTTTGTCAACGGGAAAGGCATCACACCCTATTTTGGGATTGTGTCTGAGTGGGGGAGTGCAAATTTGGCAACAGATATGGAATACATCAAAGATGGGCAACTGTTTTCAGTTTTTTCTTGGGGAAAAAAAAAGAAGTGGAAGGTCAGGTGCTGGTTCTGGCTGCACAGCCATATTTTATTAGTGTAGAGCAAACTATTAAGGCAGACTGCATATATTCCATGCCTTCTCAGGTCAGGACTACATCTTGGTTTGGCTTCTATTTGTTGCCTGTCCATCACTATTGATCAGGGACCTGCTACTAGTTTTCTGTTACAACCTTACCAAGAAAAATGTTAACCTTACCAAGAAAAAAGTTGTAATAGTAACAGCTCTAAACTTTGTTCTTCACTTCTGCTTCTTCTGCAGGACTGAATCATCTGTACTACACTTTGGCCAAGCTCTGACTTGTACATATACTCCTAGTGACTCACCTCGTATGCTTTTTTGACACCACATCATGCCAGATTACCCAACATAGCTTCATCTGATGGTACCTGCACTCCATTTTAACTAAAAGACAATATAATTTCCATGTTTGGGCTTTTGGCTTCTGGACTCCAGCTCTCCCTATGACTTGCTGTGTACCTTGGATAGCTATAGGATGACTAGTCTTTTAATATCCCTTTTAGTATTTACTTTTTACTAAAACATGACGGGGGAGAGGCTCAGGGTTTTTTTGTAAGAAGTGCCTATGAAAATGTATGTGATGCTTCCATTAAGGAATACTTCTCTACTGAGGGAATACTCCAGAATTTTCCCTGCAGATATAGTATGTACATATAAACCAAACATGTCTTATTTGTCTTGTGAACCAGGTGATCAACCAGCTGAAGTACTCCCCTTTCCTTCTTCACAAAGTTTTGTTTGTACACCTATGTCCTAGGGAACACTCTTCCAGCCACCTCTGTCTCCCTAAGCTGCTGGTTTCAAACTGATCCATAGTGACCAGCCCCCATGAAGCAGAGGCCATAACCTGATGAGCACCACCTTGCACAGGAGTCCAGGGTAGACAATAGTAGCTCTGACTCAAAACCATATTCTTAGGAGAAGTTCAAGTCTGGTTTTACTTGGTGCTACAGGGCTTTCCAGGTCCCTACTAGTCTGTCCTGAGATCTGCTGTGAAATTGGGTTTGCCTAGATATAGATGGTGGTTTTCCCCATCTCATCTAGGTCTATGCAGAATTCATTGACCTCAGACTGGTTTTTTTTTCCTACCCTTGGCTGTGAGGCATCATGGGCTACTGGCAGGATCTTTCAGGAAGATGAGCTATTCCCTGGGATTTCCACTTTCACTATGTATCACTTCTGGGCCACTGCGACGGTTCAGCCCCAAAAGCAACTAACATTTACAGCGTGCAAGTCCTTTCAAGTGAGGGTCCTGGTGAAGGTGAAGGACTGACATTCTACATTTACCTACTAGAAGGGAGATTACTGGATGCTGTGAGAAGGTGGGTGGAGAGATGTCTGACAGCTGCTGCCAGACACTAGTGGACGTTTTGCACTTGTTGCCATTATGAGAGGGTTGATTTGAAGTGTTGGGCTTCTGTAAGACTCCCACCCGGAAGATTCCTTTGCTTTTAGCCCATCTGTCTGGGTGTTGGAAATACTATACAATTTTATTGTTCTTACATATTTTATTCTTCATAGAAGAACTACATAGTCTCCATATTCTCCCCATTACTTCACTCAGCACTTGTGTCTAGAGCTCAGAGATAGTGAGAACATGAAGATGGGAGCGTCATCTCTACCTCCCATGGTCCTAGTTTGTCTAAGTCTCTTCATGTAGAAGTTTCTCTTTTTATAAAGCTATGCAGACTTCAGGCAATCAAACACAATCAAACTGGAAAATTGACAAGGGTGGACAAAACCAATCAATCCAAAGGGCAGGAATGGAGAATACTTGGCTCAAGCAGCTGAGATGCCACTAAACTCAGCTGTGCCAGTTCTGAGTGGGAGAGAGACGAGTACAGGTGTCAGGGCCCTGAGGGTGTTAACAGTCCTGAGCAGCCTCAGCTGGGGCCTCCACCCACCCTCTCTGCTCATAGGCTGAGAAGCCCCATTTAAGCTCAGCCCTGGACTATTTCTGTTTCTGCTTGAGCTATGTTGGAGGAATGCTGTTCTACAGCTCAGCTACATCTTTGCAAGCCCATGGCCCCCTACTGTCTGGACCCAGATCTCCAGGTTGACTTCCCTACTTGACCTCAGACATATTCCATCAGTGTGGACCTGCCTTGTGTTCAGAGGGTTGTTTGACCCTGGTTAGTATCATCAGGCCTGATTCTGACTAGTGGATTGGCTTCCAGCTTGACCCCAGACCTGCCTCATCATAATGGGCTTCCCTGATCGTTGGGACTCTTGACTGAATCTGGCTGCTGTCTCTGGGCCTGCCCTGCTTGCACCCCTTGGGATAGGTCCCTGTCCTGCTGGCAGCACCACTGCACTTGGCTCCCTGTTCCCTAGGAAGCAGCTGGCCCTTGCTGCTCTTGGACATCATCTTCCCCAAAATGTTCAGCTTCTTTCTGTGCAGATACTCCTCTGCTAGGTAGACTAGTAGATCTTGGAGCAGTGAAGGCTTTCAGGTGTGTTATATAAACTCCCAATGTCTCTGAAGTCACTTTGGACTTTGCTGTTAGCTCTAATGAAGCTAGGACTGCCTCTAGAAGAGAAGCAGTCCCCAAATAACCTAACCTTAGTTTAACCCCAAAGCAGTAACATCTACTATTTCAGAGTAAGGCTCAGACAAGGGAAATTCAGTATGGGTTTTGGGTGACTTGTAAGATGCAGGAGGCAGTGTTGAGCTGCTGAAAGCAAGAGAATGTGAAAGCGCTACTTTTCAGAGCCAGCTCGGAGTGGCAGGTTTCCAAACCACTTTGTATGCTGTACATTTGGGGCTTGGAGAGAGGGAGGATATTTTTTCTTTTCCAGAGCTTCCTGAGGACACATGAAAATATCACATGCGTCATGTATTTCAGGTAAGCCTTAACAGCATCCACAGGCTTTGCTGTGGTCTTATGGTCTCCACTTAACCATGGTTTGCTTGGTTCCAAAGCAAGCAACCTGTTGTGGGAGGACTTGTCAGGGAAGAGCCTTTATTTAAGGTTGGAAGAAAGGATATATGAACTGTCCTACAACCTCTGCACCAAGGATGGGACTTGGCTGCAACCAGGTAGTCTCAGCTGGTGGAGACAGGATTTTATACTGTGCAGTACATATGGGGAGACTCATGTATCACTGTTTTCTTGCCTAGAGTGTTTCTAAGAATAAGATGAGAGGGGAGAATGACAAGCAAATTTGGAAACGAGAAGGGGACATGCCTTGTAGGAAAGGCAGGGTGGGGGCTTGACTGCCCCAACAAAGCAGGGAGAAGTTGATGAGCTTTTAGCAGGCAAGAAAGGGGAGGTGCCCTCACAGCAGAGGTGAAGTGAGCTTTATGCACAATTCCAGAAAGGCAGGAGTCATCTTGCTCCCCATCCTGGGCAGTGACTTACAGTGTACCCCACTGTCCCACCATGTGCCTATCACCTCTGTTCATTCACATGCCCAACAGTTTCCATCTTCTGTAGCCAAGTCCCTTCTTTCTTCCATAATGTCTGCCTTTCTTGCCTGCATCACCATTGTAGACGTGACACCATTTGCCTCTTCTGTCTAAATTCCTATTGTATCTATGAGCTCCTCTGTGTCTCCAACTGTGCTTCACCTGGTAGGACTCAGAGTAGAAGGTACTGAAAACTACCCTGTCCTCTTCAGCCTTCATCCCTTACACATTTAATATCTGATTTCTTCTTTGCCTGTGTCATTTCTACTTTGGGGTGAACTTGAGAGAACAAAACCCACTCCAGTCCCATTATTTAAAGTACCACTGGAAGGCGCTCACTCTGCTGATGTGTGGTGCAAAGTCCCTGACAGAGCAGCTTGGCTGCACAGAAAGGAATTAAAATAATGTGCACATAAGCCAGGAGAGCAGCCCCCCTCACAGCTCCCTGAGAGGAGGGAGTGCATAATGGTGAGGGAGATGCAGTTATAAAATGAGATTCTCTGTTCCTTAGGGGACTGTTAAAACCAGTCAATATTTATGAAGCTTTTAGTCTGACTCATGCAATTTGTTCCCCCTTCTACGTGCTTGTCTTTGGGACTCAGCTGTTGCTTGGCCTGTTACTGCCATAAAATTAGATGTTATACTTTAACTGTCTCCTTGCTTAGAGAAAGAAAAGGGAAAGGTCCGAGGTAGAGTGTAAAGCGTCTCAAGTTGTCACCTCACTGCAAGCAACAAAGGGAGCACACAGAGGGAAGCATCACCAGCTCCTATCAGGTGAGCATTGTACTAAAAAAAAGCAATTCCTGTGGTTAAGACAGTGGAGGGGAAGTAGTGCAGCTGGGCTGCCTGCCTGGCTTTCACATCCACTCTGGGGGCTGTTAGGAAACCATTCAGCTTCTTAGAGAATGAGCCCGCTCCAAAGTGCCCTCCTGGAGTGAGGGGCTGAAAGAGTAATGCAGGAATGTGAAAGCATGGGATGTGGGAGGAGGCAGCCCACGGAGAGAAAGCAGGGAGCAGAAGCAGTCGTGGTACCATTCTCCCCTCTGCCTCATAATCCTGCGCTGGAGTACCTCCCCCAGACCGGATCTCAGTCTCCCATCCCTACTAACCAGGGGTTACTTGGTTGAGGTTCCTGGTGAGGAGATGAGGGCAATGTAGAAAACCTTTCTGCTTTGAAATGTGCTGTGACCTGCTGGTCTCAAAGTAATTTTCAGTGATGGTCCTGAATGGTAAATATTGGTATGGCTGTGTTAGGACTAAGCTGACCCCTGTGCCAGGAGAGTGTCCTGAAGAGGCATGATCTGGAATGAATTGGTATACCATCAGATGTACACTGAGCTTGATTCCCCTCTGTTCTGACTCACCTGAAGGCCCTGAGTTCATCCTGGATGATGTGTGAGCTGTGCCCTGAACTTAGGAGGGACACTGAGTTCTAAGTGTTGCTGTGGGGTGTCCTTGCAAGAGTAGCATCACTCTATGGAAGCTAGTCTTCCTAGGCCCCCAGTAAAGGCTGGAAGTAGGAACGCTGACAGTGATTTGAGCAGGAGCCTACCTGATTTTCTGGAGAACCTCTTCCCTCTGCATAATTTATAGGACATTAGAGAGCAGCCACTGTGGAAATAGTAACTGAAGTAACAAAACAGTATATCGCCAACAAGAGGTGATTTCTAGAGCTGGGACTTGCCCTTGCTGTCACAAGCCCATTGCCCTGCCAGCAGTGGCAGACCTTGGCTCATTTATTCTTTCTAGAGGATGGATATCAGTGGTAATTATCACTTATCCTGTGAGCACGCAAAGCCAGGGGGACCCAAAGTGTGGTCTGGCATGTAGCTTCTGATGGAGCTTGCCACTATCTAGACGGAGAGAAAAAGTAAGGGAAACCAAACATGAGATGTTATCTCTACTGAGTAGCAGCAGGCTGTGCTAGGTTGCCTGACCTTGTCCCCAGGGACCTCATGCATCTCCCCAGTGAAGTCAAGACCCTAGTTTGGCCACCAAAAAGCCACATGTGCATATTAGTGTGGCACTCGGGATAGGCTAAATAGCCTGGCTTCTGGGTGAAATTGCCAGGGTAGCAGTGCTGGTTCTGGGGTAGCTTCTGCAGAGCTAGCACATCTCCACAGGGCACTACCTGCCTGTGTGGAGTTGTCTTCAGAAGGCCCTAGTCCCCTAGCACTTCCAAGGCTGCTGTTGGTAAGGCACTGTGTCCTCCAGACCACACTGCAGCCACCAGCTGGTAAAATTTGCTGGCTGCTGTACAGGCTGATGTGGACTTGGCAGCTCCCAGTGTGACCGCAGAGGAATGAGCTGCCTCTTGGTTTTCCTTGTTGCAGATGTTGGGCTGAAGATGCTCAGTGCTACCTGCATCAAGGGCCTCTGCAAGGATCCTTTGGTGTGGTCAGCAACCATGGTATGCGAATGAGTGTGTGCAACCATCTGTCTCTGAATGTTTCCGCTGAATTTTGCACACTTCCTTCTACTTTAATCAGCCACTCTCAGTAAGTCTAAATTGAATGTGGCTTGTACATGTACTACTTTGGGTAACATGTCCATATAGACATGGCTGGATGATTTCCTGCTAAAAATGCTGGTTGGGGCACTTCTAAGGTTGTGGAGGTCAACCTTGTCTGCTAACAATGCCAACTTCCATGCTGTTGTTCCCCTTTCTCCTTCCTCTTCTCAGTTCCCATCATCTGGCCTTTTGGTTTATTGAGAAATGTTACCTATTTTTTTGAAAACTCTCACTACAGTTGATCCAAGGGAGGGCTTAGAGGATACACAGATTTGTTTTGTTTTAGGAAATTTGCACAGACAACCACAATCCCTGCATTTGAGAGCCTGTCTTCTTACCTAGCTTTTCATTTGCACCCAGAGCTGCTGACACTCCAATAGCTTCTGCACATGCAAAATAGTGTTCTGTTGAGTGAACACCAATGCTTGGTGGATGTAAACTTGCATATACAAAATCATGACTAGAAATGAGGGATCTAACTGACACTGTAGGACATATCCATACCTCACCTTTTGGCCTGCTTGCCACCCTGCAACTTGGGAAACAAGGCTGGCAGAAATGATAACGCAGGATTATTTTTTTTAACCAGAAAAGGATGGGCCAGCGGAAATTAAAAGAGGTGATTTTTACGTAGATTTAGTCATTTTTCAGAGTGGAATATAGCAAACTCACAGCACCGACTTCAAACTCCCTCGAACAACATTGGTGTGGTGAAGTTTCATCCAGGAAGTAATGACTGAATAACAGAACCGGCCAAGATGCTTCACCACTACCTGCCACTTTATTATTGTTTTATTATTATTATTATTA